>JXTB01000288.1:444697-457279 GCA_002914805.1 Parasponia andersonii
TGAGGAGTGTCTTTGAAAGGATCAGTAGGGAATCTCGACAAAATCCTACAGACCTGAGACAACATCTGGATCAATGACATAGTCAGGAGCGATCCACCTCGTATCACAATGACCATAATCGATCTTGTCACACTGTTTCATTGGAATCCCTAAGGTCGCAGCACACTATACCTAAACAACCCACGTTATATCGTGACAACGATCAGAGGCCATTCCTACCACCAATAAGAGAGAATATTCTCCCTCTGAACGTCGATGTTTATAATTTGAGGATTGCTTTAGACGCACTTGCTGGTTGGGATGATGAGCTCGCTGATGGGTATCCTCAATCGCCATTCAGCGAGGAGGTTCGAGCTGCCACCTTACCTACTAGATTTAGACTTCCCACCATAAACACTTTTGATGGGAAAACTGATCCGCAGGCCATATGGATCACTTCAGCAACCTGATGGAACTTCATCGTGTTGATGATCTCGCACAATGCAGGTGTTTTGCTGTAACTCTCACGGGAGCAGCAAAAAAGTGGTTTCAAGGACTCAAGTCTGGCTCGATCTCATCCTGGCAACAACTCCAGACTGCATTCTTGAGGTAATTCCAGGCTACGAAGAATTTCACTGTTCCACTGTTCAACTTGTCTGCTATTCGGCAAGGTCCAGAGGAAATTCTACGATCTTGCCTAAATCGCTTTACCTCAGAATTAGCAAAGGTTAATAACCCACCTGAAGGAGGAGTTTTAACTCTAATGATGGCTGGGGTGCGACCAGAAACTAAACTCTGGGAAGATTTACTTGAGCGAGAATGTAGAACTATTGAAGACTTCTATCAAAGAGTTGGTCGATATCTAAAGGTGCAATCTTCATGCGAAAACCTTCATAAGACGACAAAGGGAGGAGGAAAGGATGCTGCCAAAGATGCGACCACAAACAACAACAATAATGATAAGTCGAACAAAAGGAGTAATGAACAATCGACTGAGAAGCAGCCCAAACAGAAAAAACAGGAGATTTCAAGAACTCCCATGAGGTTTAATAATTATACCGAATTGAACGCACCCATAGATCATATCGATGCGGTCACAAACCAACAGGAGCACTATCGTCAACTGGAACCCATGAAAAGAGAGAGAGCAAGGTGCGACCCCAACAAGTTTTATCGGTATCATAATGACATTAGACATGATACCAATAACTGCTTTGTCCTGAAAGATGAGATCGAAAGATTGATTAAAAAAGGGCGGCTGCGGCAGTACTCTAAACAAAATAATGAAAGGCAAGAAGAAAATCGACAGCGACCTCCAAAAATTCAGCGCGAGATGCGAACTATTTTCAGAGGACTGCACCTTGGGGGAGATTCCAAGAGAGCGCAGGATAGGTATGCACGAGAAGCTCGACAGCAGTCGTTGACCAATGTCATGCACCTCGAACAGTGACCACGAAAGCTTCAGCGAGTACGGGATATAGACATTACCTTCACGGAACAAGATGCGAGGGAAGTCCATTATCCACATAATGATGCATTGGTCATAAAGATCAATTGTGGAAGAACGCAATTATGGCGAGTATTGGTTGATAACGGAAGTGTTATTGACATCCTATATTACGATACCTTTAAGAAGATCGGGTTGAATGAAAGCGACCTGAAGCCTACTGTCACCCCACTCTACGGATTCACTGGTAATAGCATAATGCCTATAGGCATGATTGAGTTAATGGTCAATGTTGGAACCTACCCTAGGGTTTCAATGGTAATGACCCAGTTCTTGATTATAGATTGCCCCTCTGCATTCAATACTGTACTGAGAAGACCAACACTAAGGGAACTTCGAGTAGCAACATCGATCTATCAGCTCGCTATGAAATTCCTGACTCAACAAGGAGTAGGCGAAGTGTGAGGAAACCAATATGATACGCGAACTTGTTACAATAACTCTTTAAAGCTCGCAGCAAAGGATGCGACACCTCGCACGATGATGGTCCAAAGAGAAGCGTCAGTCAAAGCATCAGTCGAAACGTCAGTCGAAACATCAGTCGAAGCGTCAGGCGAAACGTCAATTGAAATGATAAGCGAAGACCTCGACCCTCGGGAAATCGATGGAGAGGTCAAAACGGGACCAATTGAAGACTTGGAGGATTTGCTATTTGACAGGTCCTCCAAGATTTTAAAAATTTGAGCGAGACTTCAAGAACCTGTGCGAGCTTCATTGGTCGCTTTTCTGAAATCTAACCTGGATGTCTTCACATGGCACCGCCTCAATATAGATACGGCAATCTACCTATGAGGATTGAGCTCGATCTCTTAGAAGAAAGGCGCGAGCAGTCTCAGTTCCGGATCGCATCATATCAACAGTGCACTAAGTCAGACGAAGAGGATTTGAAATTAGCGACCTTGTTCTTCTGCAAAACCTTATTCTTTGAAACCCTCTTAGGAATGGCCGTATATTATGACTGCCATCATTCGACCTGGTACATATAAGTTAGCTCACACTGGCGGACAAAAGATCGAGCATGCCTGGAGTGCAGGACAACTTCGTCGCTTTAATTAGTGAATTTTCATGTTTTTATGTTTTCGTCATTCATCAATAAAGACATCTACTCATTCGTTGATCGTCATTCGTTGATCGTCATTCGCCATCATCTATAAGGGTGTCTCCTCATCGATCTTTCGATTTGGTACCTTTTATAGTTTTATGGCAGTCTTTGAACACCATAAGACTCGGGGGGTAGTGGGATTAGAATATTATCTCCTACTTGCTTCCTAAGGGACTATACAAAACGTCCATTTAGAGGGGTCGGAATTTTAGATCGTCAAAATATCTAAAATTCCTTAAAATCCTAGGATTTTCTCCTCGCTTCATGCCTTAGCATGTCGTATTATGCAATTTCCCTCTTCGAACAACAAAGTAACTAAGCAAAACGTTCATTGTTCGATGTGATATATTGCTATATTCATTTTGCCATGGAACTTTTGAAAAACAGTATTGAGTTTGCATCACTCATACTTACTGTTTTCTTAAGCGACCTAATCTATCCTAACACTTAAAACTTATTTTAAGTTAGTTGGATTCAAATCGCAAAAAGCGTACTGATCAGTCACTTACTGATTGACTACTTAGTTAAAATTACAATGTTATGTTTTGATTATTTTGCAGGAATATATATCTGACAAGAAAAAAGACATTCATTAAAAAGCTCGCACCGGTATACAAGCAAAGAGAGAAAGGGGGACCAAGCCCGCATTGTTCTGAGGTAAAAAAAAAAGGATACAAATACAAGTGTTTTTTAGACAGATGTGCTCGCTCTGCCATCTCCAGTTTTGGTAGTTTCCTCCCTCTAACTCTTAACAAGCTCGACCACATCCTCGCCAAGAATAGAAAAGTCGAAGTCTGGATGCTCACAGAAGATGTTAAAAATAATGGTCAACAAGGCGACATCACTGGCTTTATCTTCGAGCTCTTTGACTTCAGTAGCCTTGAACTCTTCAATAGCTTTGTGAACTGCCTCTGTTATCGCCTTCTTCATATGATCCGGATGCTCGGAGATAGTTTTCTCGAGCTCTTTGATTTTCTCCTCGAGATTCTCCTTCTCGAGCTTCTCCTTGTCCAGACCTTCGAGCAGCTGCTGCCTCTCCAAGTCGAAGGCTTTTTTTCTCCTCCTCTCGAGCTTTCTCCGAGTTCTCGAATGCTTGGGTTATCTCTTCAACTTTTTCGGTATTTTCCAAATATTCGAGGACTAGGACATGCATCAGGACAGCAGCAACCACGGTCTGAAAATATAACCATTAATACCAAGAAATAATACATTGAAGAGAGAATAAAAAGTGCTTACATTTGCCAGCATCCTCATCGCAGAACCGAAGGCAAACTTGGCAGATCGTCTCTTTATCCTCTCCCAGCCCTCCTCGGAAGTGAAGCGATCAACAAAGGTTACGCTTATACCAGCCTTCTCTGGTAATTGATTAAGGAGCGCGGAGAGCTCATCGTCCTTATCTACCAGGTTTGGTTCCGAAGAGGTGGCAATCTCCTTGGATGATTCAGGATGGCTCATTGTTTGAGGCTGTAGAGGAGGCGAGCTTGTCGGGATATCCTTGAAGACGACTTTCTCTTTCCCTTTCGATGACGATGGAGGAGTGCTCTCGGGTGTCTTGGATTTTACCATGGACCCGAGAGTGGAAGGTAGTGCTCGCAGGCCGCTACCAATAACCATCTCTGTATAGATATGTTAGCAAGTGAGGTGACATAATACAATGATGATTAAAATATGTATATATATATATGATTACCTTCTTGCTGTTGAGGAGCTAGTGGTGATGCTGTTTCTGGAGAAGATGGTTCCGAAGTTGAAAGGGTGGTAGGTGCTTTTCGTTTCCTAGGTTTGGAAGACGAGGCACTCTTATCTGTCTACTTCCCCAGCTTTTTTTTCTTCGAGCTCGAAGGTCTGGACGAACGGATGGTGGGGTCAGGGAACGTGGCTCCCGTTGGAAGCAAATTGTAAGCGACCAAGTTCTTGGAAGTCCCTAGATTCTTCCAATCAAATTCCTCAATTGGAAGGTCATTGATTTTGTACACCCTTGCGAGCTGTTCCCTGGAAAGTCTGGGCCGTTCCCTACGAGTGCGATCAGAATAGATATGATAATATAGAAAAAGGGGAAAAACTAAAAAGCTACCTACTAGGATTCTGAAAAAAGCCGTTATCTTTATAGTCAAAGTGGAAAAAAGGATTTTTCCATTTTCCCATGTTGTTGCGAACCCCGTAGATTATTTTTATTGCCTGGTTCGACTACTTGCTCGCATAAAAGAAGCCAAAATCTTACGGGTTTGATTTCACTTGGTAAAACCAAGCGAACTCTTCAGGAGTGGGGGTGTCTAAACCTAATTTGTGGTAAAGTATGTATAAACCTACCATATATCTATATGTATTTGGAGTCAGTTGGAAAGGGACGACCCCATAGTAGTCGATGATTGATTTTATGTATGGATGAAGTGGGAGGTGGACACCGCATTTGAGATCTGTTTCAAAAAATGAGGCAATGGTTGATTGAATTCCATGGGAAGGCGAAGAGGGATTGCGATCTTATAGTTGCACACGATTTTGCTGAGCTTATTCGTTGTGCAGCTCATCCTTATATTGGTACATGACCAATTCCCCTCTATATATTGATAGCCCGTTGCGAAGGCAGGGGTATCCCTGATATGTCGAGGCCACTGGTCCTGAGAGAGGTCGCCTATATGAGGACTATTTTGCCTGACCTCGGTTATCTCTACCTCGGGTTCTGGCTCAAGGTAATCTTCAAGGTTTATGGAGCTAACACTGGAGTTCTCAGATTCTCCTGAGAATGTATTCCCTTCCCTAAAATCCTCACTACTAGATATCTGAAAAGAAATACGGATAGGTTTAGTCCTATACGAGCATCAAGGATCTTCGCTATATGCAAGCAAATTTTGGGGGTTCGCCCTAGGATTGTATTAACATGCAAGCTCGTCGGATTTTTTCTAATCGGACTATAGATTCATAAAAAATTGCTCGAGCAGTTCATCAAAAATAAATAAATAGGGTTTCAGACCCTAAAAAACTCTTTTACGAGTTCGTCTTTGTCCATTGTCTAAAAAAAAAGAGAGTCTACTCTACGAATTGGCAAAGGGGATCTGAAAAATTCTCATTCCAGTCCATCCAAATGTGGGATGGGTTCTTATTCAGGTCATTTGGACTCCAAAGTTTGTTTCAATTTCTAGAAATAAAAACTGAAAATAAGTTTTTTCGAGACAGACGAAGATAGGAGAGAAGAAATATACTAACCTTTCTTCGAAAACAGAGAGATTGAGATATGGTCTGAAGAATTGTGGTAACTCCGTCGGAGAAGGTACTGGAACTGTGCGAGCTGAAAAACAGAACGATACTGGAGGGGTTGCTCTGTGAATACTTTGCATGTTAGAACGATGGAAGATGATAGGGTTTGTAATGAAGAAGCGGATTGATTTCCGATATTTATCTCTCAAGCATCGTTAAATTACAGCCATAGATCAAGGTATTTAATTTTCAGATCTAAAGGCCGAAGTTCACGCGGAAATTAAATCGGTATCTTTTTAAAATTTGAAACGATTCGATTTAAGATGACAGTTGGCATCATCGCTATCATTAAGTCTCCTCAAGTTTTGCTATTCTTCTTAGAAAAGGCGACACGTGTTTTCATCTATCAGAAAAAGGTGCACGTGATCTTGAAAAAAGTGAGATTTGAGATCTGACAACTCTTCGACTCTTCAAGGGTTTCAAGTCTAGGTCATGACGTCGCATTTTTTAAGCTCGCACTTATATTTGAAGGAAGCTCCATTTTGTCCTGAAGAACTAATGGAGCTTGGGGGGCAATTGTTGTGCGGTCTAAAATCCTATGTCAGGTCGCATGAGTAAGATTAAGTGCGACCTCTTCCAAAAGAGTTACATGCAACCTCCACCACATAAGTTAGTGCAACCTCTTCCGAAAGAGTTACGTGCGACCTCCTCCGAACAAGTTTAGTGCGACCAGAATGAAAAGGAGACTAGCCTACGCTTCGTCAAACGGGTAACCTACAAAGAAAGGGAAACAAAAGTTTCTCTTTAAAGATCGACCAGTCATCTCATTTAAGTGATTACCCAGTTATATTGTTACTCAAATTGTATTGCCTGATTATACAGTTAACCATTCTCACAATTGGGAAATATTGGGCTATCCTCATCTATATAAAGGGAGTTCAATGTTTCAGTGGGGGACCTTCTTGAATTTTTTCTGATCTTGGGAGGTTGAGGAATTTTTGAGAGAACCTTTTTAACTATTGTTTCTTCTTTCCGGATAACACATTGTAATTTTGAGTTCTTGTAATTCTCAGAAAATAGTAAAAAACAGTGGACGTAGGCTCATCTTTTTTTGGGCTGAACCACTATAAAATTCTTGCCTCTTTATTTGTTTTGATTGATAACCCTTTTCACACAAGCCACATCTTACAATTTTTCTAAATTTATTATTGACAAAATTTCCGTCAACAATTGCATTTTGGTAGGACCTACCCCACGTTGACTTAATTACTGATGATAATAATCCCTCCATCAACAAACTGACCTCATCACCATTAGGGAAAGAATCTACCTCTATAATAACTACCTCTCCAAAGAAGGAACTCTTGTCAAATGTGGATAGCCAGCTACGTGTGGCTGCGGATGCCTCTGACTTTAAAAGGGCTTACAAAAAATTCAAGAACATAGTCGACCCAGTCTCTGATGGGAGCCCGAAGAACATTGCTTCAAATGTGACCACAAATCAGAAGAAGTAAATTAGCTTGGTCTTAATAAATTGTATGAATAAGTGATTTAGTTTGGTCTTAATATATTGTATGAATAAGTGTCTGGTTGTTTATATCTTGTCCGAGTATTTTTCTTAATTCTAATTGTATTATTGTTTGTTATCTGTATAACATTCCAACCATGCTATGGCAGATTGGAATCAGTTTTGTTATTATTATATTTGATTAAATAATATATTAGTTCCTAGTATGGCTTTCCGAATAAAGATTTCCTTAAATGGGGTTACAAATAACATTTCGTATTTCTTCTTTCATGTCTCATTATTTCTTTATTTTTATTTTTTTTAAATTTTTTTAAGACTTTCAAACTTTATACTCTCAAATAAACAGGCTTACGTATAAATTATTGTGAATATCTATTAGTAGAATATATTCTCACCTTTTATACAAATCTTTAGTCATCAAAATATATATATACAGGTTCTAATGTATGTGGACTATATAAAATAATGACACAAAAATGAAATAATGTTAGTTGTTTGTCTATTATTACTATATATATATGGCTCCTTACTGTCTAAATATTATAACTACGGATCAGTATGAAATAATGTGCATTCTCTTTTCTCAAAACATGTATATATATCATACTTTTCAATCTAGCCTTTCACATTGGGAATTAATTTTACATCTTCGTCAATTTTGTTTATTTTCATTAATATATATATATCGATAATAAAAATTGAAAAAAAAATGTTTCAGATTTTTCAAATGTATCAGCTATTTACTAGATTTTTCAAATATTTTAGCCATCGATCTTCAAAAATAGAAAAAAGAAAAAAGACTGAAGGCGGGATTCTCATAGATCTTCCTCTTCGAGACGCTGCCCAACACAAATAAATGTGCATCAAATGAAGAGAAACAAAATTAGTGAATACTTGGTGCTCTTATCCACAAATTGAGTATGATGTTCATGGCAAATTTGTGGTAAATATTAGAGTAAGGAGGTTTTGCATCATGGTTCTCCTATAGGTCCAGGATATTGACCTAAAATCTCTAGTTTCTGGAGTCAAGAGCATTTATGCACTTAGCTTCTTTTCATGGTTTCTTGATATCATGGTCAACTTTTTACACTTGATGACTAAGATAGTTTTAGGAATGGAAAATTAGCTTAGTTCTTGGATAAACGGAAAATTAGCTTAGTTTTTGGATAAACTTTTTTTATCTTCCCTTATAATCTGGTATTGTAAATCTAACTTTTTATAATAGTAGATTCGTTTGATCTCAAAAAATAAAAGAAGAAGAAATGGTAGATGTAGCGAATAGTCAACTAATTCTTAAACATCTTTAATAAGCTCGAAAATTCAATTCGTGATGTTTTTAGCTAATTGTCATATTATTCTGGGCTTTCTATTTTCATATCTATCAAGACGTTAATAGATCATTTCACAAAATTAGTCTGATGAGTTTGTTTGGTTGAAAATTATCCCTCTACCTAGAGATGTCCAATGGTATATGCTGACACTAGTAAGACTCACTCGCACTTCATGTCATACTGACCTAAGTTCAAAACTCTTAGGCCCGAAATATCCCACAGACACATTTTATGTCATGCTCATTGCTCGTAATTATGTTAGGCCTATAATAAGCTAAATACAGTAAGCCTGAATGGTTTTTAACACTTTTACTTATAAATTTCGAAAGGAATTACAAAAGTATAGTAGGTCAATTTTTTACTTCCCTACACTTGTACCATTTTTTAATAAAAAATATCCCTTTAGAAAAATTAGATTTTTTAAAATAGTTACTAGTTTCTGAAAACTGGTTATCGGCTACCAGTTATAATTATAAATACATTTAGTTACTATTTACTATTGCTCAAAAAATAGTTATCAGTTACTAGTTCCTATTTTAAAAATGACATTTTTTCAAAAAAAAAATCAAAAAATGGTATTTTTCTGGAAAATGCGGTACCAGATTTAAAAAAAACAAAGCCCACCATATTTTTCTAATTCTCTTCTAGAAAAGCCATTTGATGGCTAATTTTCTCACTTATAATTAATAATTACATGTAACCAATAAGTGAACAAATCTTTTATTTCATTTTAGGTTTGAGACCTTATATTAAATTTGATTTAGTCGTTGTTCCTATTTAATAATAATTATTGATAGTAGTCATCCATTATCTTATAACTTATAAAAGTAGACATATTAGATTGTTAAGTTAAAATAAAATATTTATAAATATCTTATGTCGAGATTTTCACACTTCATAGGTTATGCCGTATTTGTGCTCAATATCGTATTGTATCGTGCTAGGCCATTGTGCTTGGAAACATAAGCCAGACACAGCGTACTTAACTCATAGAAGCACGATCGCTCAACCCATTTGACATTTCTATCTTTACCTATTGATATCTTATCTAATTATCCCAATTAATAATTGAGTGTTTTATTTTTGCCCCCAAATCATGTAGAGCATCTTATTATGCCCACAAACGAATAACTAATATGGTCTATTTGTTAGGTTGATCAAACAAAAATGACAATGTCATTTTAGATTTTACTATTTTTAGTCTCAAACACTCTTATATATGGATTTCAACAAATACTCTGAAATTATAATATGACCTTTTACGTATGTTTTCCTGATAAAATGATGATTATAGTGGTTTAGGGGTTGAATTTTAATTTTTTAATTCGGGAGGCATCTATAAGACTATGTACACAGTTTGGGGAACAAACATAAAACAAACCCTGAATAATACCTATTATACGAATTTTGATAATAAAAGAATACATATTATATCTCAAAAATAGGGGGGAAAAAAAGATAAATCAAAACCCTGTGCAATGATTAAAATTAGAGTATTTATGAGAAATGTCCCTTTTTATACCTATTTAATAAACGGCTACTTTATAATTTCATTATGATAAATGATTTTTTTAGTTGATCAATTTTATACAAAATAAATTCATTCTTTTAAAATAAATCAATTTTATACAAAAGCAAATCAATATCTGTTTATCTATTAAATATGAAAAGGCCATATTTCAAAGTTTGAAAATTTGACTATTATTTAATATTATTTAAGAAACGGCCATTTTTCAAAATCCAAAATTCAATTATTCGGCTTAAAAGCCCTCAAAATGATCCAAAACCGTAAACTTCAGGAGGACTTAAAAAAAATCATATATGTAGCATTAAGATTTACATATAATGATTAAAAAAACATAAATAAGATTCTAAAAACATTACGAGGAAAACTAATAAATATAACCCGTGAAGGCGAATAGCATAAACGATTCAAGATGATACAATATTATAGATATTACACTACAAAAATGGTCGTCTTAGCCACAACCTCTATTGCGACAACATCTGTGTTGTCGTGGTAGAGACTTTATTGCGACGACGAAATCACAACAAAAGTTGTGTACACCAAAAGGCAACAACAACTAACTTCCCACTGTAAATACTTTTGATGGGAAAACTGATTCACAGGACCATATGGACCACTTCAGCGACCTGATAGAACTCCATCGTGTCAATGATCATGCACGTTGCAGATGTTTTGCTGTAACTCTCTCAGGAGCAGCAAAGAAGTGATTTTGAGGACTCAAGTCTGGCTCAATCTCGTCCTGGCAATAACTTCAGACGGCGTTCTCGAGACAGTTCCAAGCTGCAAAGAATTTCACTATTCCACTTGTTAGCTTGTCTGCAATTCGACAAGGTCCAGAGAAAACTCTACGATCTTATCTCAACCGATTCACCTCAGAATTAGCAAAGGTCAACAACCCACCTGAAGGGGGAGTTTTAACTCTCATGATGGCTGGGGTGCGACCAGAAACTAAACTCTGGGAGGAATTACTTGAGCGAGAATGTAGAACTCTTGAAGACTTCTACCGAAGAGTTAGTCGGCATCTGAGGGTAGAATCTTCGCTCGAGAATCTTCAAAAGACAAAGAAAAAAGGAAGGAAAGATGCTACTAAAGACGCAATCACGACCAACAATAACGGTAATAAGAAAAACAAAATGAGTAATGAACAATTGACGGAGAATCAGCCTAGAACTAAAAGCAGGAGATTTCAAGAGCTCCGATGCGGTTCAACAATCATATCGAGTTAAACGCACCCATATATTATATCTATGTGGTCACAAACCAGCAGGAGCAATACCATCAATCGGAACCAATGAAACGGGACAGAGCAAAGTGCAACCCCAACAAGTTCTGCCAGTATCACAATGACATTAGACATGACACCAATAATTGCTACGCCTTGAAGGATGAAATTGAAAGATTGATTAAAGAAGGGTGACTGCGGCAATACACCAGGCAGAACAACGAAAGGCGAGAAGAAAACCAACAGCGACCTCCAGAAATTCAACCCGAAGTACGAACTATCTTCGGAGGACTGCATGTTGGTGGAAATTCAAAAAGGGCTCAAGACAGGTATGCACGAAAAGCTCGATAACAGCCATTGACTAACGTCATGTACCTTGAGCAGCGACCACGAAAGCTTCAACGAGTACCGGATATGGATATTACCTTCACAGAACAGGATGCGAGGGAGGTCCATTATCCACATAATGATGCATTGGTCATAAAAATTTATTGTGGAAGTACGCAGTTGTGGCGAGTATTGGTTGATAATGGGAATGCTGTTGACATCCTGTACTACGATGCCTTTAAGAAGATGGGGTTGAATGAAAGCGACTTGAAGCCTACCATCACTCCACCCTATGGTTTCACTGGAGACAGTCTAATGCCTATGGGCATGATTGAATTAATGGTCAACATTGGAACCTATCCTAGGGTTTCAATGATAATGACCCAATTTTTGGTGGTAAATTGCCCCTCCTCATTCAATGCTGTACTGGGAAGACTGACACTGAGGGAACTTCGAGCTGTCACTTCAATCTATCATCTCACTATGAAATTCCTGACCCAACACGGGGTAGATGAGGTGCAAGGAAACCAATATGATGCGCGAACTTGTTATAACAACTCGTTGAAACTCGTAGCAAAGGATCCGACGCCTCGCACGAAGATGGTCAGCTACCAAAAGAAGCGTCAGCCGAAACATCGGGCAAAACGTCAGTCAAAACATCAGTTGGAACGTCAGTCGAAGCATCAGTTGAAGCGTCAGACAAAGCGTCAGTCAAACCGTCAGTTAAAGCGTCAATTGACACGACCAGCGAAGATTTTGATCCTCGAGAAATAGACGAAGAGGTCAGAACTAGACCTATTGAAGATCTGGAGGATTTATCATTTGACATGTCCTCTAAGACTTTAAAGATTGGAACGAAGATT
>JXTB01000288.1:458298-560526 GCA_002914805.1 Parasponia andersonii
TGCGGACCTAGTTTTAATCAGTCCTGAAGGGCATAACATTCATTGTGCGCTTCGCTTCAAATTCTCAGCGTCGAATAATGAGGCTGAATATGAAGCACTGATAGCTAGGCTAAAGCTTGCACAGGAAATGAAGGTCGAGATGATTGAAGTGTACAGCGACTCCCAGCTGGTCGTTTGTCAGGTTAAGGGCGATTACCAAGCAAGAGAGGAGAGAATGATGGCCTATTTGCAGGAGGTACAACGATTGTTATCGACATTCGCTGCTTATAACATTCAACTTCTTCCTCGCATTGAAAATACCCAGGCGGATGCACTTGCTAAGCTCGCTTCAACGAAAGATGCAGAATTGTTGAAGGTTGTTCCTGTTGAATTTCTTGTATCGCCAAGCATCGAAGTTGAACTCCAAGTAACCATGCCAGTTGACGAAAAACCATCATGGATGGATCCTATAATGCAATATTTACAAAATGGCGATCTTCCTGAAAGCAAAGACGATGCAAAGCGACTCCGCATGAAGGCAGCCCGCTATATCATCCATGATGAGAAGCTTTATCGAAGAAATTTTAGCTCGCTATTATTATTATGTGTCAATGATGAAAAAGCACGCTACATTATGAGGGAAATTCACGAAGGAACATGCGGAAATCATTCTGGGGGCCAAGCACTTGCAAACAAGATTCTTCGATAAGGGTATTTTTGGCCAACTATGAAAAAGGATACAATAGAATTTGTTAGGAGGTGTGATAAATGTCAACGATTTGCGACTATTCCTAGAATACCACATGTTCCTTTAACTACAATGACTACTCCATAGCCATTTGCTGTTTGGGGAATTGATATTATCGGGATGCTTCTATTAGCACGGGGTGGATTGAAGTATGCAGTGGTCGCAGTAGATTATTTCACAAATTGGACGGAAGCTGAAGCCTTGAGCACCATTTCCGCAAAGAAGATGATAGATTTTGTTTACAAATCTATAATTTGCCGTTATGGTATACTGCATACTATAAAATCTGATAATGGGAAACAATTCGATTGCGATGAGTTCCGTAACTTCTGTAACAACTTGGGCAACAAGAAGAGTTTCTCTGCTGTTGTTCATTCACAAGCTAATGGGTAGGTCGAAGCGATAAATAAAATACTTAAACAGAATATAAAGACGAAACTGGAGGAGCATAAAGGAGCTTGGCCAGAGGTACTTCCAGAAGTTTTATGGGCTTATCGCACCACTCAATGAACCACTACTGGAGAGAGTCCATTCTCTTTAGCTTATGGATATGAAGCAATGATCTGAGTTGAAATTGATGCGAGCTCTCTATGGCAATCTGTTTATGAGCAAGATCAGAATGATGTATTAATGAGAATTGAGCTCGATTTTTTAGAAGAAAGGCGTAAACAATCTCAACTTCGAATCGCATTATATCAATAACGCATTGCCCGACATTATAACTCCAAAGTCAAAAGTAGACATTTTGAAGTTGGTGATCTTGTCCTTCAAAGAGTTCTTCCTAATAATAAAGAGCATGGTGCTGGTGTATTTGGACCTTCCTGGGAAGGACCTTATGTTATTGACGTCATCATTCGACCTAGGACATACAAGCTAGCTCGCATCGGCGGACAAAAGATCGAACATGCTTAGAATGCAGAACAACTTCATCGTTATTATCAATGAATCTTCATGTTTATCTCCATGTATTTTCAACGGCTTCCTATATCTTCATTATTTCGTCATTTGATGTCATTTGTCAATAATATTTCTTCGGCTATTACTTCAACTTCATTTGATTCATCTCTTATAGTTCTATGGCAGTTTTCGGACACCATAAAACTCGGGGGGCAGTGGGATCAAAATATTATCTCCTACTTGCATCCTAAGGGACTATGCAAATGTCTATTTAGAAGAGTTGGAATCATTTCCCTCCTCGAATAACAAAGTAACTAAGCAAAATGTTCATTATTCGATGTGATATACTGCTATATTTACATTTTGCCATAGAACTTTTGAAAAACAGTATTGAGTTTGCATCACTCGTACTTGCTGTTTTCTTAAGCGACCTAACCTATCCTAACACTTAAAACTCGTTTTAAGTCAGTTGGATTCAAATCGCAAAAAGCATACCGATCAGTCACCTAGTGATTGACTACTTAGTTAAAATTACAATGTTGTGTTTTGATTATTCTGCAGGAATATATATCTGACAAGAAAAAAGCATTCATTAAAAAGCACGCACCCGTATACATGCAAAGAGAAAAATAGGGACTAAGCCCACATTGTTCTGATGTAAAAAAAAAAAAATGAATACAAATGTATTTTTTATACAAAAGTGCTCGCTTCGCCATCTCCAGTTTTGGTAGTTTCCTCCTCCCTCTAACTATGGACAAGCTCAACCACGTCCTCACCAAGGATAGAGAAGTCAAAGTCCGGATGCTAGCAGAAGATGTTAAAAATAATGGTCGACGAAGTGATGTCACTGGCTTTATCTTCGAGCTCTTTGACTCCAGTAGCCTTGAACTCTTTAATAGCTTTGTGAACTGCCTCTGTAGTCGCCTCCTTCATGCGATCCGGATGCTCGAAGATAGTTTTCTCGAGCTCTTTGACTTTCTCCTCGAGATTCTCTTTCTTGAGCTTCTCCTTGGCCAGGCCTTCGAGCATCTGTTGCCTCTCCAAGTCAAAGGCTTTTTTCTCCTCCTCCCGAGCTTTCTCCGAGGTCTCGAATGCTTAGGTTATCTCTTCAACTTTTTCGGCATTTTTCAAATATTCGAGGACTGGGTCATGTATTAGGACAGCAGCAGCCGTGGCCTGAAAATATAACCATTAATATCAAGAAATAATATATTGAAGAGAGAATAAAAGGTGCTTACATTTGCCAGCATCCTCAACACAGAACCGAAGGCAACCTTGGTAGATCGTCACTTTATCCTCTCCCAGCCCTCCTCGGAAGTGAAGCGATCAATGAAGACATCGCTCATACCAGCCTTTTCTGGTAATTGATTGAGGAGCGCGAAGAGCTCCTCGTCTTTATCTACCAGGTTTGGTTTCGAAAAGGTGGCAGTCTCCTTGGATGGTTCGGGATAGCTCATTGTTTGAGGCTATGGAGGAGGCGAGCTTGCCGGGATATCCTCGAAGGCAACTTTTCATTTTTTGGAATTGTCGACCTTCTCTTTCCTTTTCAATGACGATGGAGGAGTGCTCTCGGGTGTCTTGGATTTTGCCATGGACCCAAGAGTGGAAGGTGGTGCTTGCAGGCCGCTACCAATAACCATCTCTATACAGATATGTCAGTAAGCGAGGTGACATAATACAATGATGATTAAAATACGTATATATATATATATATATATATATATATATATATGATTACCTTCTTGCTGTTGAGGAGCTGGTGGTGATGCTGTTTCTGGAGAAGATGGTTCCGAAGTTGAAGGGGTGGCAGGTGCTTTTCGTTTCCTAGGTTTGGAAGACGAGGCACTCTTATCCGTCTGCTTCCTCGGTTTCTTTTTCTTCGAGCTCGAAGGTCTGGACGAACGGATGGGGGGGTCAGGGAATGCGGCTCCCTTTGGAAGCAAACCGCGAGCGACCAGGTTATTGGAAGTCCCAAGCTTCTTCCAATCAAATTCCTCAATTAAAAGGTCGTTGATTTTATACACCCTTGCAAGCTGTTCCCTAGAAAGTCCGGGCCATTCCCTGTTGTCTGCGATGACATACGAGTGTAATCAGGATAAATATGATAATATAGAAAAAGGTGATAAATTGAAAAATTACCGACTAAGATTTTGAAAGAAGCCGTTATCTGCATAGTCAAAGTGGAAAAATAGATTTTTCCGTTTTCCCATGTTATTGCGAATCCCGTAGATTGTTTTTATTGCCTGGTTCGACCACTTGCTCGCATAAAAGAAGCCAAAATCTGACGGGTTTGATTTCACTTGATAAAACCAAGCGAACTCTTTAGGAGTGGGGGAGTTTAAACCTAATTTGTGGTAAAGTATGTACAAACTTACTATATATCTATAAGTATTTGGAGTCAGTTGGAAAGGGACAACCCCATAGTAGTCAATGATTGATTTTATGTATAGATGATATGGGAGGTGGACACCGTATTTAAGAACTGCTTCAGAAAATGAGGCAATTCCACGTGGTGGTATGTGTGATCGATTGAATTCCATGGGAAGGTGTAGAGGGATGGCGATCGTATAGTTGCACATGATGTTGCTGAGCTTGTTCGTTGTGCAGCTCGTCCTTATATTGGTACATGACCAATTCCCCTCTACGTATTGATAGCCCGATGCGAAGGCAGGGGCATCTCTGATATGCCGAGGCCACTGGTCCTGAGGGAGGTCGCCTGTGCGAGGACTACTTTGCTTGACCCCGGTTATCTCTACTTCGGGTTCTGACTCAAGGTAATCTTCAAGGTTTATGGAGCTAACACTGGAGTTCTCAGATTCTCCTGAGAATGCATTCTCTTCCCTAAAATCCTCACTACTATACATCTGAAAAGAAATACGGATGGGTTTAGCCCTATGCGAGCATCAAGGATCTTCGCTATATGCAAGCAAATTTTGGGGGTTCACCCTAGGATTATATTAATAAGCAAGCTCATCGAATTTTTTCTAATCAGTCTACGGATTCATAAAAATTGCTCGAGTAGTTCGTCAAAATAAATAAATAGGGTTTCAGACCCTAAAAACTCTTTTACGAGTTCCTCTTTGTCCATTATTTAAAAAAAAAAGAAAAGAAAAAAGAAGTCTATTCTACGAACTGGTAAAGGGGATCTGAAAAATCTCCATTCCAGTCCATCTGAATATGGATAGGTTCTTATTCAGGTCATTTGGACTCCACAGTTTGTTTCAATTCCTAGAAATAAAAACTGAGAATAAGTTTTTTCGAGACAGACGAAGAATAATAGGAGAGAAGAAATATACTAACATTTCTTCGAAAATAGAGGGATTGAGTTACGGTTTGAAGGATTGTGGTAACTTCGTCAGAGAAGATACTGGAACTGTGCGAGCTGAAGAACGAAACGACGCAAGAGGAGTTGCTCTGAAATACTTTGGGTTTTAGAAAGATGGAAGACGAGAGAGTTTATAATGAAGAAGCAGATTGATTTCCGATATTTATCTCTCAAGCATCGCTAAATCACAGCCGTAGATCAAGGTATTTGATTTTCAGATCTAAAGGCCGAAGTTCACGCGGGATTTGATTTTTTCCGAAATTAACTTGGTATCTTTTCAAAATTTGAAACGATTCGATTTAAGACGACAGCTGGCATCATCGTTGTCATTAAGTCTCCTCGAGTTCTGCTATTCTTCTTAGAAAAGGTGACATGTATTTTCATCTGTCAGAAAAAGGTGCGCGTGATCTTGAAAAAGGTGAGATTTGAGATCTGGCGACTCTTCGACTCTTCAAGGGTCTCAAGTCTAGGTCATGACGTCGCATTTTTTAAGCTCGCACTTACATTAGAAGGAAGCTCCATTTTTTCCTGAAGAACTAATGGAGCTGGGGGCAATTGTTGTGCGGTCTAAAATCCTATGTCAGGTCGTATGAGTAAGATTAAGTGCGATCTCTTCTGAATAAGTTAAGTGCGACCAAAATGAAAAGGAGACTAGTCTTCGCTTCGTCAAACGGGTAACCTACAAAGAAAGGGAAACAAAAATTTCTCTTTAAAGATCGACCAGTTACTTTATTTAAGTGATTACCCAGTTATATTGTTACTCAAATTGTATTGCCCGATTGTACAGTTACCCATTCTCACAACTGGAAACATTGAGCTATCCTCATCTATATAAAGGGAGTCAATGTTTCAGTAAAGGGGAGTTCAATGTTTCAGTAAGGGAATCTTGGACTTTTTCTGATTTTGGGAGGCTGAGGAATTTTTGAGAGAATCTTTTTAATTTTTTTTTCTTCTTTTCGGACAACACTAATTTTGAGTTCTTGTAATTCTCCAGAAAATAGTGAAAAACAGTGGACATATGCTCATCTTTATCTATAGTAACCTTTTTCGTCGCTTTAGACACTGTGCATATAAGCTCGTTAGAGACTTTTTTTTTTTCTTCTCATTTTCTCGTTTTTTCCCTCACACACAAACATATTCTCTCTCTCTCTCTCTCTCATTGTCCAAATTTGGCTCTCTCATTGGTATTTTGCTCCGTAACTAAAATTTCATCAGCTCCCTAAGATGAAAAAATATTGCAAGCATGCAATCAGCGAATTGGTGACCAGAAATGTGAATTCACATGAAATAAAATGAGAAACGAGGCGAATTCTGATGGTTGTTGGGTAGCAGGGAGTTGACCCAAAGCCTTGGGGAAGTTTCTTCGAACCTACCTAAACCAGTGTCAGCAATCAAAAAATGCAATATACTATTTTTGATATCAAAACCATATTAACGAATCCTATAGAAAAGCCGCTACAAATCCAACTGAAGCTCTTATATATATAACTAAATAGCATAACATTTATATTCCGACTATAATATAAACAAAAATAATGTAACAAATTTCCACTAGTAAATGGCAATAACTTAATTATTACGTGGTTTTTCACTTTGAGTAGTTAAAATGAAAAACTGGAAGGCAAATATACAAAAATAGAGAGATAAATAACTTTATTAGTCCTTGAATTAAGGAGAAAGTCTCACTTTGGTCTTGAAATTTTAAATTGTATCGTATTTGTGAAATCCCTTAAAAATTGTAAGGACAAATTGTTCTTTTGATCCGATATAAAAAAAAATTATTAGATGAATTTGGAATTGGGTCTAGGTTCATTTGGGCGAAAATGTAAGAAAAGCTTGAAAATTGGGATAAAAATATAATTATTTAAGGGTATTTTTGAGAACATTTTAAGAAAATTGGGTCTAAGTACAAATAAGCAAAACAGTACCCAATTAACTAGAAGTTGACACGTGGTGCTACAGTTTGAAAATTGCTTATAAATCCCTGCATTTTCTCTTTCTTTTTCGATCTAGTCTCCGGAGCAAAAACCCAGAACCTAAAATCCGGCGAAGCTCTATTGAGCTAGCTCTAGCCTCCGTTGCACTGCGCCACTGACCGACGCCGACATTCCCCTGGTAGACGAAGCTTCCACCGCCAGAAGCAACTGTATCAGAGCCCGCGATAGTCAGAAAATGGCGAAAAACACTGCAGATTCTTTTGCTCACCGGAGCCGATTCTGGTTACTATTCACCTCAAAACCAGTCATCGTGGACTCGTCTCCTCACGTGCAATCTGGTGGTAGGTACCTTGTGTCTTAATTTTACTGCGTTTGATTTTAATTTCATTTGACGATTTTATGCGTAAATAGTTACAGAACTAACTTTTTGATTGGACCGATAGATTTTAAAACCAATATTATTTTTGGAATCTATGTTGAAAATGGTGAAAAATGAGATATATATTGACTATGTTCTGAAACAGAACCAAAAAACGAAATCGGACGGCTCAGATTTGCCTTGATTTTGCGTGTTGTGGGTCCTACATCTAAATGTGACAAATTATATATTTTACCTAAGATTTTTGGGTGCTCTGGATTCAGTGGTGAAGTCCGTTTCATGATTTGAAGCTTCGTTTGAAAATCAAGTTTTCAAATCAAGGAACCAAAGGTCCAAAAATGACATCCGCTCTTCTAAACGACACCTAAACGATGCCAAACTTTCTTTATAGCCTTACAATGCTAGTTGAACGCTCGATTGAGGTAGAGATTCGATTACTTGATCTTCAAATTAGTTTAATTTTGATTTTCACATATTTTTGAAAAATTTGGAATTTTGTGAAATGATTTATAAAAATTGTGTTTAAATTTGTTTTGACCTGATTTGAGATATAAACTGCTTGGGAGGCACGTCACACTGGTTGGCATGTCATATATATACTGTTTGAAACTATTTTCTGCAGGAAATTGGTTTTTTGGGTTTTGATAAAAAATGACTGTTATAATGCCAAAATTCTTAGAAAATCCAACATGATTTAAGGACTAAATATTAATTGATTAAAGAACACTGCATGGATTATTTTGAGATTTTGTAGAAATGGTATATATCCATATTCTATCATTCATATAATATTTGCATGCACTCACATACTTACGCTACCGTCGGACTTATGATGCCCACATAGGGTGATTAGACTTACGACGCCTCTTTAGGTGACTTAGATTTACGGGTGATCCATTAGGACATTTCGGACATCATGATTACATACATAGTTATATGTTGGTTTGAATAGATATGTACTGATTTTGATGGATGTTTTACAATAGGTTGGAATGTTTGAACTATTGGACTATGATTTCTACTTGAGTTTTGTGAACTGTTTTGAATGGAATACTAACCATGTAGGATCTTCAACATAAGTATATTTCTTATATATATAAAAGCTTGTAATCGATTCTCTACTGGGTATTAGCTTACCTTCTTCTTTTCCTTAGGTGGCACTCAGTATGATTTGGATCAAAAGAACTAGATCGAGGCATTTGCAGAATAACTAGTTCATTTATATTTTGATAAATTCCTATGAGATTTATGAAATATTTAGATTTGAGTAGGAATTTAGAATTTCATTAAATTTTATAAACTAGAGTATGAGATTTGGATACAGTTTGTATTACTTATGTCTGTATTTGAGTGTGAGATGATTTGTGATGCATGACTATTAAACAATTGTTTTAATTACGGTCTATGTTCAATGAATGATGCGTAACTGTGGGGTTTTATTTTCAATTAAAAAATTTGCTTAAGGCCATTTTTGAAAAGTTAGAGTCTTTGAAGCAAATTTTTGAATTAATTAAGTCATTTAAAAAAAATATATTTTTTAGTATTTCTATTTTATGAAATACTCATTCTGTTACTGACCCTGGCCTCGGGTTGTAACAGTATTGATGCTTAAACTATTAAAACATTTTGTTTTAGTCCATTTTATTCTTAATATATTTTATTTGATTCTTATTAAAATGAGCATATAAGTTGCATTTCTCATTCTGTATTAGTAATTTCAATAAAATATCATATATATTATATTATTGTCCAATATGCAACTAATTATTATTCAACCAATCAAGTTTATAAACTGATTTAATTTATGTTTTAATCTCTTTATAGTGTTATACTATGCTTCTAGATATATATATATATATATATATATATATATATATATATATATGAAATAAGTACAATAGAATAATCAAGTTGTCTCGTGTGCTCGTTTTATTAAGAATAAAACCCTAAACTTATAACAAAAAGAACTAGAATTAATGAAACTTTTTCAATAATTTTTTAAGGATCAAAATAATACAATTTAAAATTTAAATAGCAAAGTAAACTTTTCTCATAGTATATAGTATAAAGACAAGAAATTGCCTCTTTAATTAAAACTAACATTACACACAACAATAGACACTGAATTTGCACAAAACAAGAAGCGTTTAGATTGAGATGTTTCAAATATCGAAACTCCAAAAGAAAAAACATATTTGATTGAGATCAAAGAGTTATATATAGAAGTTGATCATCAGCTGCAATATAATATTTGCAGCAAGAGAAAGATTTTCTCTGTGCCTAAAATTAAATGCTTGGGAAGCTAAAAGGGCATGCGCAAGTTAATGTTACTTTTCTTAAGGGAAAACTTAATGCTATTTAGTGTGCCCTAAACACATAATTTCGTGCCAATTTTTCAGGACACTAGCTTCTAAGTTAATTCGTTTTTGTTTTTGCTTCTTTTTTTTTAACACGATCAAGTCGAGCAACAAATTCCCGCGACTACATGTCGCCCCAATAGATAACATCATATGCAGCAGTTATCATGACCTCCCTTTCCTATCAAACTCATTGCAGCATCACTAGTGAGTTTATATCTTTCCACCTTAGGAGGTTGCTTACTAGAAATTCTATTGTCCAGAAGTTATCCTTTTATTTTGATCTAAGGGCTATCGTTAAGTTGTTGACCGAAAAAAAAAAAAATTGGTGTCTATTGTTTCAATCTCTTCCAATGAATATACACGTTTTTCTTTTTCTAAAATTTTTTACTATCCTTTTTTAATATTTTTATTGTGAATTTATATATAGACTGACATATCGAACCTCTCCTCCTACACACTAGATATATAAGCGTTTATTGCTCATTGAAGCATTGCTCTTCTACACGTTATTTCCTGAATTCCTTCCCCTGATTCCTTCCAGGCGGGAGTCAATAACACCCGGGCTTTCGGGCGAAGCCTTAATAAATGCCTGAACCTCACGTTATTTTAAAGTTTCAAAAAAAAAAAATATACTTGTTTATAAAAATAAAAATAAAAAAAGCAACGGTCTTTCTATGGGTAAGATCCTCATCCTTCTCGATATGATATATATATTTTTACTTTTATATTTGTTTTTTTTTTCAATTGCACTGAGATGTTTTCACCACTTTTCTCGATTTTTTTTTTTTTTTTGCATTTAAAGAAAACAAAACAAAATAAAAATAAAGAAGAGAGCGTGCGTGACGAGCTCAACCATAAGAAAAGATGAAGAGGCGTCCGTCATGCGTCGACTACCACATCCACCACGGAACCGCCGCCGCCGCCGTCGCCACCTCCACCTCCTCCCGCGTTAGGGGTTCTCATCCCACCCTTCCCAGACGGCATCGCTCCGAGCATCTTAGCACGTGTACCGAGATTTTACCACCCTGTCCTCTCGGCGGTCTCAAAGTCCATCAGGTCTCTCCTCTATTTCGCGGACTTCTTCACCTCTCGATCATGGTTCGTAGTCCATTGAGATCCCAACCCAAACGACGCCGCGCTCCTCCGACTCGCCCCCGTCCCCACCTATCCCTCTCCCTCTCAATAAAAAGTTAGTAGCGTTCGCTTGCGCCTGTTGGCCCCAGAATCTAGGTCATCGGTGGCCTAATCGATTACAAAACCGCTTCCTCAGAGGTTGGGTCCTCGACTGCCGCTTTCACCCAAGCATGAGAACCGCGCGTTACAATGCGGTGGCGAAAGTCGCGGACGGAAAGATCTACGTGGTGGATAGGGACCATAAATTGCCCCACTGGGGTAGTTTACTGGGTGAAGTGTTGGATCTGGTCATTGGACGCTGGGAGGCCATTCCTATTCCCTTCAGCGACGACATTGAGGGGGCCGCCGCTATACGCGCCGCCGGGTACCCACTGTCACGTGGAGGACGGGAGATGGACGGACAAGATTTCAGTTATGAGCTGGCAATGAGGAGGTGGGAGGCGATGGCCGGAGGTCTAGTGTCATGGGAGATGGTGAGCTGTATTGGCGTGATGAGAGGGGAGTTTTGGTATTTGATGAAGGACAAGGCGGGTGGACATTGCTATATGGTAATGTCCATGTGATGGAAGGGATGCCCAAGGACATATGGAGCTACGATTGTTGATGTGGGAGGAGGAAGATTGGTTATGGTGTGGGCACAATTGAGGAATGGGAGTGATTATCAACAAGCTGCTGATTTTGATTTGTATAAGTGGTATACAGAGATATGGTGTGCTGAACTAGATCAGAAGAAGAAAGATAAAGATGAAAATGAAGATGATATTGCGGATTGGTGGAGAGAATTCCGTTCATTGAACAAGATTCTTCTACATTCTGATTTGATTTTCTCGAACAGAGAAAAATGTTCTCGTCGATTCAAAGATTGCGTCTTCTTCTCGGTTTCTTTGTGAGCATGGATAGGTCGTATGAGTTTTTGCAGAGTTGGGCCAAGCTGTGTTTAATTCCGATGATCTAAGTATTACAAAGCGCGTCGTTATATTATAACTATCTTAATGATTATTATTTCTTTAGGTACCTTTGTTGATTTTTTGTTTTCTTTTTTTGAAGGTGATTGAGGCTTGAATAGGTAAACTTCGATCATGTTATACATAGTTTCTTATTTATTTTATTTCAATATTATCATCCTTACTTTTGTCTCAACTTGTTGACAAGTGGGACTTCTTAGCTTTTCAATAATATGGCTTCTCAATTCAATTTGGTAGTACGGATTTTATTTGATTGAATTTAGTTAACTTCTGTTTTTATTGGTATCAAGTTTACCATGCATAGTTTTAAGCCTCTCTTGATTTATCTGTCAATATATATATATATATTTTTTATTGGTATCAAGTTTACCATGCATAGTTTTAAGCCTCTCTTGATTTATCTGTCAATATATATATATCGGGCACTAATCCAGTTGGTATTTTTTTTTATTTTAACCTATACATAGGTATCAATTTAGCCAATATTTAAAAAATAAAAGAGGGAAAGAGCATTAATGATGCATATCTTTTCATGCACTTCATTATAATCATAGGTAAAAAAAAATATATTTATTGGATTGGCAACCTATATATATATATATATAAAAGGCATATTAATTTAGCTAATAAAAAATATTTTTTATAATAAAAAATTAAAGAATGAAATATCATTAATAATACACGTTTTTCTATATATTTTATTATAATCATTAAATTATTATTAGACGATGATCCAATGATTAAAAAAATACTTACATATAGATAAAAAAAAATGACCTATTAGATTGACAACCATATATACACACATCTCAGCCTGAGTGACTTCTGTATTAAGATTGTCTATTCGTATTCTTTAGAGATAATAATGAGATAATAATGTGCGTAGATTCTTTAGAATTTGTTCGAGACGAGAGAATAGCGTAAGAGATGAAAAGATGATGATCTCTTCAGACCTCAATTAAATAACTTTCTATCTTCTACATTATCAATATTTAAAACCCAATATATATTGAAAGCTAACCTTTATTGTGATGTTTGGTTTTTCTCCTATTTTTTTCATTTTAGTTTTTTTTCTTTTGTTTACTATGCTTTATCTGGCAGGCACCTTTCGATTTGGTTTCTACGTTTTCTCAAAACAGTAATACACATATAAACTGATATTTTAACCCGGCTAATTAAATCTTGTGAAAATTCGATCCATCCTATCATGATTTTGTTTTAGCTTATTCTCTTAAATATTTGTGAGAAATGACCGTCTCTTGGAGAGTTTCCCCATTTTTAATTAGGCATAAACTAAACATCACGTATAAATTCACCTACATCACAAGTGATACATGGTTAGAGTGATTTTGAAATCCAAATATATAAGACAAAATGTAAGCTTGTAACGAGAGTTTTGTTGAATGTTTAGGCCCTTTTTGGTTAGTATATAGGATTGAAAATTATGAAAAATTAGGCATTGTATAGTATTTTTAGAAAAAAAAAAATCTAAACCCGATCATCTCTTATACTCTTTTTCAATGAAAATCTAGTGATCAGAATCTTTTCACCACGCCAAATCCATTGCTTATAACTTTAATTTATTTTATTGAAATATAAATATTTTTTTATCTTTTTAACACCTATCTTTTGCAAATTTTTAGATTTAATATAAAGGCATGGAATTGAATTTGGATCTTTGACACTTTTATTAGCAAACTCCAAAAAACTATCAACTATTTTTCTATACTATTCTGATAATCTATCTGTCGATATGCATTTTTATCTATTCTAAGCACAATTGGTTAAAATAAAAAATAAAACAAAACAATAATTTAAACAAATTTTTATTTGTCGAGAAAACCTTATATACTGATCAAGTAGTATAAAAAAATTAACTAAAATTGAATAAAAAAAATTTGATATAATCTCCCCTATTTTAAACTATTCTCATGTTTCTAAGTAATAGCAAATTTAGTACTTAATTTATTTTTTACAGAGTCTCCTTTATTTCAAACAAACAACCAATCATATATACAATTTCAATTAAATCTCAAATGCGGCATTGTGTACTACCTAATATTTCATTTAAAAGCTAAGACGATGACAAATATGTTGCCACTTTAGTCCGATTAATTTCATTTAATTTGTTTTTTTTTTCTTTTAAATTTTTTAAAAACATAAAAATAATAAAACAACTAAAACATCGATTAGATAAAGATTTTTTTACAACTAAACTGGTGCCATTGTCCTCTTCCCTATATAATGCCATTTTAATGTCGTCACTTTAGTCAATTTTATAAATTTTCGGGTGCAAAACCGGTGCTATATTAATTGGCGCTAATTACTCCCGCCCATTGAAAATACCGGTGCTTAAGAATTAAGAAAATATCGGAAAAAAATTTCAATGTCAATGGAAATTTCATTAAAAAAAGGATGAAAATTATTTAAAATATAGAAAAATTAAAAGACAGTTTATCATAATTAAAAATCATAAAAGTCACTACATTTATTAGAAATACATGAATATATTACATGAATTGAGTATAAAATAGGATTAAGATGAAAGAAATAGACATAAATAAAGTTAGTACTATTGAAAACAAGACATAAATATTTGTTTGGTTCTACAAATTCCCTAAAGTCTTGGAAAAATTGCAGAAAATGATTTTTATATTGATATTTTTACCAAAATATCACTGCTATTTCCCGAAATTTCCCAAAAAGTTTCCAAAAATTACGTTACCCCTAAAATATTTTTGTAGTGGTAATTCAATTCGTCTTAATTCATAAGAAAATAAATAAATAAATCATCAAATATGACAAACGCAATTGGAGAGAGAATTTCCTTCAACTAAATTAATCCAATGCTAAGCCTAAGAGCATATTTAATAATCAGCCGCCTTATGACCATAAACGTTATAATAATCATTATTATAAATTGTCACATCAAAATAGGCTTAGTGGTTCTTTGTAACTTTGCATACATTTTTAAACTCATTGTTATTCTTATATTATCGGTCCACTATTGTTAATGTAATTACCAAGTGATCATAAGTGTTGTCCTCGTTAGAATAATTATCATGCTAACTAGTTTTATATGCTTAAGATACTGGTAAGTGCTGCTAACTGGCCAGTTTCATGCTTAAGAAACAGTTAATCGGTGTTTTAGCTTTCAATTTTGCTAATTAATTGGAAAAAATACAGGATTTTTCTATTTTATTCGTTGATTCTTAGATATTATGTGGTTATATATATATATATATATATATATATATATATATATATATATATATATGTGTGTGTGTCTTTTTCTCTTATTGTTAGTCTATATTCTATTATTTTTGTAGGGCAGGGGTCATATAAACTTGGACAATAACTACTGTCTACACGACATGCGCTATGAACATACCTTACAAGATCCTAAAAGCATATAGATGCTATTTCATCAAGAATTTATTCTTCATCATAACAAAAAATGAATCAGGATACTCTGTCACTGATTCAAACAGAATACTATATACATCAAGGCCAGCTGGTGAAACCCATAAAACTTCAAACGTAAAAGTTGTTTGATAGTTAATACCAAAGCAAAAAATATATACAAATACTCAACCAGAAGACACAAAACTTCAAACGTAAAAGCTGTTTGATAGTTAATAACAAAGCAAAAATAAAAAATAAAAATAAAAAATCACGATTGGAACTGGTGTGTGATAATCTTGTAAGGCTTCAGGAAGAGCGAGCCACCGCCGAGTAAGCGGATTGCAAATGTAGTACTAATAACAATTGGAACTGGACATGACCAGCAGAAGGTTGTTGAATGTCGCCCGTATGGTTACAGGCTCAGGAAGAAAATTAAGATAAGTACTACCGGTCGTCGACGACAGTTTAAAGATAATTCTAGATAGTGTAAGAATACTCCATCCAAATACTAATCACCTAATTAATTATATAATTTAGCAAATATAAGAATACTCTTGAAATTTGGATACTAAATTATGGGCTATTAGACACTCACACAAAACAAATCCAACATAAAGCCAAGTAACTAAACTACTTAACTATGACCTAATAGGTCACAAATAAGTTTATTTTCTAGCTCCCCCCTTAAACTTGATTTGTGACACCTAGTAAATTTCTTAGCTTGAGAAAATCTTTATACTTGAGTGGTTTGGTGAAAATATCCGCCACTTGGTCTTGAGTCTTTACATATTTTAGTTTTATATCCTTTCTTACAATACATTCCCTTATATAATAATAACAAGAATCAATGTGCTTATTTTTTTCATAGAAGATAGGATTCTTTACTAAAATAATTGCTGATTTATTATTAATACAGATCTCAGTAGGTTCATTCTGCGAAATGTATAATTCCTTCAACAAGTTTCTTAGCTAAATTGCATGATAAATATATAATATAGCTGCAATATACTCTGCTTCACAGCTTGAGAGTGTGATGATTGATTACTTCTTAGATATCCATGTGAAAGTAGTGTCACCCAAGAAGAATGTAAAGACACTTATATTCTTCGATCATCTAAGTCTCTACTCCAATCATTGTCACTATAACTTATAAGATTGTAGTTGTTGGATGATAAATATTGTAAGCCAAAATTAATTGCACCTTTAATATATCGAAGGATTCTCTTGACAACTTTCAAGTGAGTAGTTGTTAGAGATTCCATGTAATGACTGGCCAAGCTCACAACATAGAGAATGTCAAGTTTTGTACAAGTCAGATAGTATAAACTTCCAATTAAGCTCTTATAAAGTATTAGATCTACTTTTTCTCCTTTATCATGATTTGATAGCTTGGTTCTATATTCGATTAGTATATTGATATCCTTGTAATCATTTATCTTGAACTTCTTGATGATCTCCCTGACGTAACCTTCTTGTGAAATAAAAATTCTATCTTTTTCTTGCTTCACTTCTATACCAAGATAGCAACATATGAGTCCGATATCATTCATCTCAAACTTTTTTATCATTACTTTCTTAAACTCTTCGAGCATGGATATATTACTCCTTGTAAAGATCAAATCATCGACATAAAGGCATACGATCAAGATATCTCCATCTTTTATTTTGATATACAACGCATGCTTATAAGGACATTTAATGAAATTGTTATCTTGGAAGTACTTGTTATACGACTATTTCATGCTCTCCGTGCTCACTTTAACCTATAAAAGGCCTTCTTCAACTTTAGAACCTTATCTTCTTGTCCTTTAATCTCATACCTAGATGGTTGCTCGATATAGACTTCCTCTTCAAGGACTCTATTTAAGAAAGCAGACATTATGTCTATTTGATGAATTTTTTATTTATTTTAAGTAGCCAATAAGATAATCAATCGTATTGCTTTTAGATTAGCGATAAGAGCAAATACTTTATCATAGTCGATGTTGCGTCTTTGGTTATATCCTTTTGTGAGCAATCTTGCCCTATATCTCTCAACTTTTCCTTTAGTATTCTTCTTAACCTTGTAAACCTATTTCACGCCAATTGCTTTATGCTTCTTTGGAAGTGTAGCAAGCTCACATGTATCATTCTTTGTGATCGTTTTTATTTTTTCATCCATTACATCTCACCATTTCTTACTTTGTATATCTTCATCAAAGTTTAATGGTTCACAATTAGCAAGGAGGAAAAAGAGATTCAAGCAATTTTGATTCTCAGTTACCTCATATATCTTTTGTAAACTCTTTAATCTTAGTGTCTTTTCACACGAACTGCTATTTGAAGACGATCCTGGTGTTGTTTCTTGATGAGTGCTTGCCACTGGTGAAGTATGTAGGGTAACAGGATCTTGCAGTTCTTCTCTTATTTGCTCCATTCTTCGTTGCTCATTTGCTCGTTTTCTTCCTCAATATATAGTAGGAAGTCATAATTTCCCTCTTGTGTATGCTATTCCCAAGTACTTTCTTCATCAAACTCTACATTATAACTAATAATAGTCTTTCCATTGCTTGGATTATAGAGCTTGTAGCCTTTTGAGTTAGAGTCATAGCTAATGAAGATAAACTTCTCACTTTTATCATTGAGCTTGATTCTCTTTTTATCAGGCATGTGGGCATAAATTCTGCTTCTAAATACTCTTAGGTGAGAGATTTCGGATTTTCTTCCACTCTAAGCTTCTTATAGTGTCCTTCTCTATACGCTTCTTATTAGAGAGTGATTTGATAAGTAAACTACGGAGGCTACAACTTCAACCCAAAACTTCTTTGGTATTTCTTTGTTTTTGAGCATGCTTCTGGCTATATCTAGGATTGTTCTATTCTGTATTTTCCATGACATCATTCTATTGAGGAGATCTCAGCACTATTAAAGAACAACATATGTCGTTGTCTTCACAATATTTCTGAAACTCGTGAGATGTGAATTCTCCTCCTCTATCAGATATCATTATCTTGATACTTCGACAACTTTTATTTCAAAAAATACCTTGAACTTCTTGAATTTTTCGTACACATCTGATTTCTCCTTCAAGAAATACATTCAGGTATTTCTTAAAAAAATCATCAGTAAAGAGGAAAAGTAGTTACTCTTATCGAGTGAACTTAGTCTTATCGGACCACACACTTCAGTATTATGAGCTCAAGCACTTTATGGGCTCGGGAACTCAGTTCTCTTGGAAAACTTCTTCTGAATTGCTTTCCTAAGAAGCATCCTTTACATAATTGGTCTAGTTAACTAATGAAAGGTAGACCTTGAACTATCTCTTTTTTTACTAATAATTATACGCCGCCAAAATTGAGATGTCCAAACATTAGGTGCCAAAGTATTGATGAATCTTTGTAGTAAGCCTTTAGATACTTTCTCGTGTCATTTTGAATATGTAACAAGGACATTCTATTTCTTGTTATTGGCATTTTGGTGATTAACTTATTTTTATTGTCTCTTGAAGAAATACTATTTTCTTTCATGTGAATATCATAGTCTTTCTCTAAGAGTTGGCCAAGACTTAAGATATTACTCTTCATGTTAGGTATGTAGTAAACGCTTTGAATAAACTAAAGTTCTCCATTTCTCAAGTATATGAGAATTTTACCTTTTCTCTTTATTATTTCCTTGGAATTATCTCTAAATGAAACATTCTAGTCACCGACTCGTCATGTTCTACGAATATATCTCTTCTTCCATACATATGATTACTTGCACTGCTGTCAAGGTATCATATATTTTCTTGGCACCTATTGGTCTCTTTGCGTGCTAACAAAAATATATCTTCCTCTTGTCTTTTATCTTTGGCATAGTTGGCTCTTTCTTGTACCTTCTTTGAAGCTCTACATTTGAAAGCGTATGACCATATCTTTGACAGCTGTAAGACTTGATTTGGGACTTGTCATGCCAATATCATAGGCTACCTTTTCTATGACTTCTTGTTAAGCTTTTTCTTCTATCTTCATTTTATAATTATTGTTGAAACTTTCTCTTCCTCCTCTTCCATGTTTATGACGTCTTTCTTGGCCAGTCTTCTTCCATTGTTGAAGTCTTCTTCTTTCTCTTTGAGTTGAGCCTTAAGGAGCTGCCCATAGAAATTTCGCATCTTCTTATTCTTTTCTTTGTAGGCTTATAAGGAACTCAAGAATTGATATAACTTCATAGCTTCTAACTTTGGTTTCTTCAATGATAGTAATAATTTTCTTGAATTTTAGATCTAATGATTGAAGAATCTTTTTCATAATTATAACATTTTCTAGTTTCTCACCATTTCTTTTCATTTGATTAGAAATGGTTAGAACTCTAGAAAAATAATCAGAAACTGACTCAATTTTTGTCATGTGCAGCAAATTAAACTCTTTTCTTAAAATTTGAAGTTTCTCTCATACTTTCTTAGCAGAAGTTGTACTTGAGATTTTCTCATACCTATCGTCATCTAAGGCTTGGTAGATTAGGAAGAGAGTCCTTTTGTCTCTCTTTCTTAAGTCTTTTAATTTATCCTTTTGTGTTGAGGATAGTGTCACCTCATCTCTTGGCTCTTCGTAGCCTTTTTCTACTACATCCCAGATATCATGTACTCTAAGGAGAACCTTCATTTTGATAGTCTAATTATCAAAGTTGTTGCCTTAGAGTGGCAGAACTTAAAGAGATGCAAAACTATTGATAGTCACATCTTTTAACAGAGTGAGCTTTTGGAAATTTCTACTACATAGATAGATTCAGAACGTCAAAAATTTTAAGTTTGACTAGTATACCGACTTGGTTAAAGTCAATGGTTAAAGTCAACCACTTGGTCAACGATCAATGCTGATCACAGTCTAGTAAAAAATGCAGTCAACGGTCAACGCTGATCACAATCTAGTCAAAAATGCAATCAACAGTGAGGTCAAATGGCTCTGACTTAGTTCAACTCAGTGAGTTCACTTAGCTTGTGTTAGTAAACTTTTGACGACTCGTTCAGACTCTGATTGAGCTGATTTTTGCGGTAGCATGTTCGTCTCGTCGAACTCTTCAATTTGATATGTAATAGTGGTATGTTTGGAACAAATATCTAATACTCTCAATCTCAAAAATTCTTTTCTGATGTAAAAGATCAATCAAAGTTACATCCATAGAGCATACTTTAGATTTCAAGACAACCTTACTCTAATACCAATTTGTTAGAAATAAGGGACTTTTAAGGCTAGAAAGGCTAAGGGAAAAACTAGAGAGAATTTTAATAGAAGAGGAGAACTTGTATTGCTACTTGAAATATTTCTTTTTAGCTTAATACAAGGATGATTCTACATGGTGTAAGAATACTTTATCTAACTATTAATCATTAAATTAATTATATAATCTAGTAAATACAAGAATAATCTAGAAACTTAGATACTAAACTATGGGCTATTAGACACACACACAAAACAAGTCTAATATAAGCCCAACAAACTAAACTACTTAACTACGACTTAATAGGTCATAAATAAGTTTATTTTCTAACAATGAGGGCGGTAAATCAGTGAAAAACAACGCTTGCAAATGGCACTACATCGGATTATGGATCGGCGATCGGAGAGTCGTGTCAGTATTTCGAGGAGTAGATCATCGGAAGCATAGATGATAAATTTAGATGGATCTTCCGTTTTGTTGCAATCGACCATGATGGATGCAGATTTAATTTGACCCAGAAGATTGCCTAGGTAGGGGAATTATATATTATATATTATATATTATGTAGTTGTGTCACTAGATGTCTAATATCCTATTAGATAATCTCAAAAAAAAAATATATAAATAAATAAATTGATAACTATATGTATATCAACCTGAATTGACAAGACCAAGGCAAATCAACCTGACTTCTACTTAATTCTGGTTCTATTACGATTAAATCTTTATCTGTTTGCTATAGCTTATGGGTATGCTTACTTATCGCAATGCTCAGATTGGGAAAAGTAGTTCTAATTCTATGATAGAGCCTGTCAAATGTTTGATTGAGATCATGTTGATGAGGATATATATGATGTTTATGAGACAACTAAGGCTCATGAGTTTTTTGTTTTTAATGTTATTATAGTGTGTTATTCTTTTAATCATGATAGTTAAATATGACTGTACAGGTTTTTCTAATTTTGTGGCAGTTAAAGAAGTTATCTATGAGGTTTATCTTGTTTTGGAACTGGCTAAAGTCTATTGTATATGTTCTCATGGATAACTTCCCTTTCAATTCTTCTTTGTTTGCGTTTTGTGATGTTATACAGAAAGTTCCCCTTGCAATACGGAGCCAGAGAGCATTGCTCAGACAATATGAAGATTTATCTGCTATGTTTAGTCATTATATTATTGAGTTTGCAGATTTTTATTTTCAGTTTGATGTTCCAAGCCTCTCTCTAATTTTTTTTTTTTTTTTTTGTTTTTGAAGTATTATGCTAATAACGTGCTTGTTCTATGAATGATCAGCTTAGTGTTTTTTAGATGTTTTATGAATTTAGTTCTTAATAGCTACCTGGATATATTACAGAAGAAATGACTCCACTTTGTTCTGCTGCTAACTCTACTAATCCTTTGATTAATCTTGTTAAGATTTTGGATCTCATGGTGGAGTTTACTCAAGTAAGTGGCTTGAGCAGATTTGCAGGCCACTATGCATCTTTGACATCCTTTCAGATCTAAAGAGAGAAAATGAAGTTATTTTTAGGAATTGAAAACTGTGTTTTATTATGCGAATTTACATTGATACTATTTATATTGGAAATACTTTATCTATAATATGTTGTTATTTGGTACAGAGAAGAAACTACTGCAGTGTAAGTTATGCAAAGCTGCCATAAGTGGAAAGTCCATTGATTTTACAAAAAAGTATCACATATAAGAAAGATGTGTACTGAATATTTACGTATTAACTTTTACTTGGGACTTTCATGTTTTTTTACTTCGACGAAAACTATCAAGGATATTCCTGCTTTCATTTTAGATCATTTTATATTTCCCTTTTCATATGTGTCGAGGCCAGAACCAACCAAACTAACGTGTATGTTTCAAGAAAAACCCATCTTTAGAGAGACCCTTATCTTCTTTGAGCAAGGTAGGGGCTTGGAACTGGCTCCTCTGTATTTAGCATCATAGTTAGAAGTGTCTAACCTAAGCAAAAGCATAAATATGAAGCACATTTCCTACCTATAAGTTAATCAATAAACAGTACCATACATACATATGTCCTGCTTGTATGGCACATAAATCTCTAGTTCTTTCTATGAGGCTACAGGGCAATTTAATTTACACAGTAAGCAAAATATAATAAAGCATATAGCGTGTTCTTATAAAGTTTTCTCCATTTTTTTCCTATATACAAAGCAGAATCTATGTTATTATTCAAAAAAGATTAGACAGGTTATAGGCATGGGGACAAGATACTCCACCACAAACTAAAATTTCTATACGAAACAGACATATGTATTATTATTCAGAAAAGATAATACAAGTCATAGGAATTGGGACAAAATAGTTCACCACAAACTAGAAAATTACATGTCTTTGAGTCCGTTGCAAATCAGAAAACTTTAAAGATTAGTTTGGCTCAGCTAAATTCGTTCTTTTTCCATTTGTCCTTTTCCCTGGATCTATAATTGCTGATATAATTTCTGACCCCTTTTAGTGGCATGTTATCTGTTATAATTGCTGATTCTTCGTGTTATAATTATTGATTCTTCGTGTTACTAGCATTTGGCGGCATGTTATCTGTCCTTTTAAATTCAATGCATCGAATAGGTACAAAAAATCTCATATTTGTCTTTGGTTAATCGCTGATACCTTTCTCCACTGTTTGTTCTTTTTTGTTAGGTTGATATTTATTTCCGATATAAGGAAGACGAAATTTAGCAAATTCCAATCTATGGAGGGAGAATACAAAGGATTGAAGAATATGTGGGAGATAGATAGTTGTAGATTTTTAGATTTGATTGATAAGATATTTAGATTTTATTGGATTTTGTGTTTGCTCGTGGATGATCCATCCATGTTTTATTTTTTAGAATTGAAATATTCTATTGAACTCTACGTATTAATCTCATTATGGAATTATGGGCTTATGAGTGACAATTATAAATTCTCTATACTGAATATTGGAGTGAATATAACACTACAAAAATATTATTATTTTTATTATATAATATTATAAAATATTATAAAATAGGCATTTAGTAACATAAATAGGTGTTATTATAGGCTCTATGCTATTAACGATATATGTAAAATGTTATTTTATATAATGCCAAAAAAATGCTATGAAATAGGATTTTTCATAACAAAAAAGTATTATGAAAGGGTTTGTATTTTTCATCACATGTTTGTATTATAACCACATTACAATGTTATTATTTATATTCTATAGTACTAAAAGAATGTTATAAAAAAAAAATTAACAACGTCAAAATAATATTATAAAAGATCTAGACTTTTAATAACATGAGCTGACATAATATTTTTCATAATGTTATGAATTATCTAAAATAATACTTTTTTAGTGTTATTAAAAATGTTTTTATCTTGTAGTGAAAACTCTATGTATCTGACTCTTTATCAACTTGTACTTTTCATTTTTGTTTTTCAAAAGAATTGACAACCACCGAAAATTCTAGTGTTTGAGAAGTAATATCCCTCCTAAATTTTTTAATGGAATCTCTAGGATTAACTTACAATTCTAAATGACGAAGTGGGTTGGCTCAAATGGTAAGAACACCCACTACGTAGGATCTTGATCCTAGATTTGAGTCACATTAGGGGTAAGCGTAAAAGTTTATTATCCTTAATCGGACAATGTGAAGATAAGCAGAGGTTATTAGTTAAATCCTACTTTTTTTATAAAAAAAAAATAATTCTAAAAAGTTGGAACCCCACTTAGGGTCTGCCAAGTGGCAAATAACCCCTAAATCTACCACCCCAAATTACCCTAATTCCTAATTCTCCCTTTCTTCTTCTTCCCTCATGCACGAGATTCTAGTCACAAAACCCTCTTTACCTAGCCAAAGAGTCATGTTGCTAGAGCTCTTCACCGATGGCTCTTCCAGTGTGACGAGTTGAAAGGTGAGGGAACCAAGTCCTCTCACTGTGATTTAGTCATGTACACTGGCCCCTCGACTTATGAATGCCACAGGCTAGTGAGTTACTCCCAGCCAATTCCGCCCCTAGGTCGTTGGTCGCTGGAAATCGGTAAAATTAGGTAGGAAATTTGAGATCAGCTAGCTTAAAAATTGGCTTGTTTTACATTCTAGGAGTTGAGTTTCACCTTAGTTCTAACATGGATAAGCTTTATTGCCACACTAACTAATTCAGCATTACAGATATACTCGTGACTGCAGAATTACTATTTAAGATTATGGTAGAAAGTGATCAGTCAAAATGAGCGACCCGAGGTTCAAAATTGCTCCCTTTCTAACTGACAACCGAAGAGTACTCACTCGATACTTTTATATAGCATAACGAGGTAGGGAAAACATGAAAATTATATTATGTTACATATTATAAAAAAATGTGGAAATTGAATTGTTTTAAACACTACGATGGATTTTGGATGATATTGAAAATATCGGGATGCTTTGAAATATATTTTGTGTATGATAAAATTGTGGTTTAGAAAAAATACAGTTGTTATGCTGTCTGTTTTTCTAAAAATCTAATATGTCTAATTCTACCGAATCGGAGGGACACCGAATACCTATACCTACCGAGGAGATAGTCAAAAAACAAACCCCACACGAGTTACGTGCTCTCACCGAAGGCGAGTGTACTAGTCCATCTACTATAACATCGTGATGTCTAAGATGATTCTTATGCATGATCATATGAAATGTGCAATATTTGGAATCTCAAACAACCACGTTGTGGTTTAATATTCTAGACGTGATCTAATTTTTTAATAAAAATCCATTTTGTACTTAAAAATCCAAAAGTACATTTTCTATGGTTTAACCAAATCCCAGGTTTAAAACTTGTATAAAATTATAAGTAAAATATCCAAAGCAGTCCACAATATTTCATAAGTTCACAATTCATTAAAATAATTATTCAAATAATTTAATTTAATAAATTTAAGAAATTTCATTTTTCAAAATAAATTCCAATTTTAATGAAAAATAATATAAAACAACGAAATTGAATCTCCTACCTTGAAATAGTAATTATACTAAGCTAATGATACTAAAAAAGTCTTCTGTTGATCAGCTGGTTGCTCAGACTCTCGTTTCTAGATCCCAAAACGTTCACTTGAAAAAGTGAATTTCCAAACGGAGCCTCAACTTGAGAAACGGAGGTCACCACTGAATTTAGAATACTCAAAAACATTGGATTAGATAAATAGTTTGTCGAAAACAAGTTCTGGTGTTGGACTGGCCTGTGCCATATAAAACGGTCCAATTCACGAGCTATTTTCTCGATTTTTGTGCCACTTCAGAAAATAGTGATATTTTATATCAAAATTTATGTCCCAACCTCACTAAGTCCAAATTCAAAGTCAAAACTCAGTTTCGATGTCTCGAGCATTAAATGGGTTCAAAAATCCAAAAATTATAAAAGTACCACATTCTGAAAATAATTAGAAAAATGCCACATTTTCATATTGATAATTAATGAACTTCCAAACTCCATTTCAACACTTTGAAATGATGAGAATTCATATTTCAATCTCCTCTTTCACGTGATAAAATTTTCTTGGGCAAAATAACTCAATTCTGAAATAATTAGAAAAATGCCACAAATTTTAATATTATTAAATTGCTATAGTAATAAGTTTCTCACTGGAGCCGAGTTAGAGGCCGAAAGTGGTCAAAAATAAAACCTGGCGTCGAGACGAGTTAAACGACGGCGACGGTGAGTTGATCGGACGTCGAAGGAAGAAACAGCAGACGATTTTCTGGAGCGGTGGCGAAAACTTTGGGAACTCCGAGCTCCGGCGAGAAGCGACGGTTCACAGCTGCAACTCCTGGTCACGGCGGTGGGCAGGCGCATTAAGCAGCTAGACTATCGGTGAGCTCGTGGGTGAACAGTAATTGAGGTTGGGTTTCTCGTTTTTGGCTGGAGACCTTTGGGATAAAAGAAGAAAAATTTGGGGGATTAATAAGTAATTTCTGAAACTGTAGATAGTGGGACACGTGTCAATCTCTGGTTTGACCGAAAAATCTTCTTGAAATTCCACATTGGCCACGAATTTTAAAAAAATTCTTTCACTTTAGTTCTTCCTTAATTATATTTTTGTTCCCAATTTGTAATTCTTTTTTCACTTTTGCTCTAAATGTATCTAAATTTTATTTTGTCTAGGTTCATTAATAATAATTTAATTTAAAATATTTTCAGATTTTTATTTAATTAATCCAAAAATATAAAATTACCAAAATACCCTTGAATCAAAATTACTTATTTAACCTTAAAAATTTTAGGATTTTACAATATAATATTAAGACAATAATCGATAATTATCTCCTCTTATAAGCTAGCCAACCGCCTTTTATAGAGACTAGGCCAATTTTTGTGATCAACTATCCGTAGCAGTGGTTAAAACCTACACAATAATATCATGTCACCAGGGTTCAGAATTAAAGGCAAAATTAAAAAAAAAATGATAAAAAACCCTTACAAAACGAAAAAGAAGGATCAAATCTTTCCTATTTTGTCTCTTATAAGTAGATGAAGGGTGGATGTAGGTGGGCTATTCATGACCCTATATATCTTTTACTACAAAACAGCTTAAATATCACAAGTTTAGCTTTATTGGGATAAGGCTCCTTACTCATATATGTGAAAAATTACAAGTCCGCACTTTTTATTTTGTCCCCAGACAAACTAGCAGCAATTAATATCATGAGGTATACACTAACAAAAGTCAAGAGTACCAAAAAATTATTTGAAATATCATTCCAAATCTATGAGGTGAGGCTTTCAGCAAGCATGTTTGGAATCACTACTCAAAAAATTAAAACTGTACAGAAAATGAAACTTTCTTATCATTTGGTCGACATATATATCTTCCATTCACCCCCCAAAATAAAAACAAAAATAAAAGGCAAAGAAGAACAAGAAGAAGAGAAATTTTCTGTCTGACAATCTTTTGATGAGTTCTAGTCATCATAGTAGGTGTCCACAATCTTGCTCTTGATCCATTTGAAGCTATTGCGCAAGGAAGACTTGAGCTTACCTTCCATTGCATACATGTTGTAGGCAGCAACCCTCTTCCTCCTCTTCATCTCTGGGTTACCGGACGAAGCGAATTCATCGTCGGCCGCCTGGCTGCTTGGACCGTTGAAGCTGTAGGACTTGGACCGGTCCTCGAACCCGAACCGGCCATCTCCATAAAGGCTGGAGTAGTGGCCTGGAATTGATTTGCTCCTCTCCATGGTTTCCAATGACCACACCTTGTAAAGATATAAGAGAAGCATATAATAGCTAGATGGACACTTGTACATGGGACAACGTGCAAAACATTAGTAGATATGTATATGTATAGTGGAGTCTGCATGGGCCACTAGGGGTTTGGTTTTGATGAGTAAAAAATTGAATTATCATGATTTTGTGCTCAGTGATTGGATAACAATGTGTTTGCATTTGGGAAATTTTTTGTGGCAGACATAATTTCTTGGCTAGGTCAATTGTTTTGAGTAGTTTAGTGGCACAGGTTCATTGTCAAAGCATGTATGTATGTATGTATGCGCGTGTGTGTATATATATATGGTTGCTAATCTAATAGGTATTTTTTTTTTGTTATTTATGGGTAGATATTTTTTTTTTAGCCGTTGGATCACCATTAGATAGTAATCCAATGGCTATAATGAAGTGCATGAAAAGACGTACATCATTAATGCTCTTTTTCTCTCTTATTTTTTACAATAAAAAAATATGCATGCTAAATTTTCATTGGCCAAATTGATACCTAGTAAAAAAAAAAAATACCTATTGGATATATATATATATAGGTATTTTTTTTTTTACCTATGCATAGGTATCAATTTAACCAATGAAAATTTAGCATGCACATTTTTTTATTGTAAAAAGTAAGAGAGAGAAAGAGCATTAATGATGTATGTCTTTTTATGCACTTCATTATAGCCATTAGATCACTATTAGATGGTGATCCAACGGCTAAAAAAAAATACCTACCCATAGAAAAAAAAAAATACCTATTGGATTGGCAACCTATATATATATATATATATATACGAGATACCATATACATGCAGCAAATAGATTATCTTCAGTAAGTAGGAAAATTTTTCTCACTCCACCACAGTACTAAACGGTTATTGATTTGATGTAACATTGTCTGGCCGAGTCAATAATTCAGTAAGAAAAGGGCTAAGTATGCCAACAATAACATATAACACAACTGTGTAGTCTGTTTTAGTCCGTTATCATTTGGTTTATATAGATTACGTAAGAATGTGTTGTCGTAAATAGGTTCTACAAGCATAAGATCATAAGCAATTGGTTTAAATCTAATCATGTCTCGATGTGATGTTGCTAAATAGCAATACTGAATTTTTCTCGAAATATTAAAAAAAAAAAAGAAAGAAAGAAAGAAAGAAGAAGGCAATATTGATTCCAAAAATACCAAAATTCTATACAGAATATCCATCTGGTGGGGTTAAATCCTTAAGCAATGCACGTCTTTTCAAGGAAAAAATAACGTCAAATATTCTCATTTAATTTTGAATTTTTTTCTAAGAGTATAAAGAAATGAATAATGCGACATTTTTCTCAAATTTTTATTTATATTTTTTTTTTGAAAGAGGAGAGTGGTGTTTGTGAAAGAATTTAGTCATTAATCTAAAAACGTGATAATCCTAATGGTATTCATACAAACATGATGCTTTTTTTTTTAATCCTATTTTCAGTGCTTGAATTGCGTTTTTAACTTAGTATGAACAATCCCAATATAAAACTACTATGGATCAAAATTAAAACAAAAGAATATAATTCGGAATAGTAGAATGTGACACTACAAGTTTATTATCCAAAACTAAAACTAAAACATCATTCAGACGCCAAATTTAAGACATTTCAAAAGTTTAGGATCAAAATAGAATTTAAATCAAACAAGATTAATCTTTCTTTAATTTTTTTTTTTTTTTTGAAGTCTTATTCCTTAGTGGGGAGTTTGGTGATGACATCATAGCTGCAATTTGTACAAGGCCTGGCTCATGCTGAAGAATCATTCGAGCACCTAAGATGGTGGCAATAGCTGTTCAATAAGATATTCCACCACTGATATTCTACTAAGATTCCAAATAATGGTGGGGGCCCAACAAAATGCCCACCACAATAAGTTCCATCAAAGTGATAATGTCTGGAAAACCCATTAAAGAACATACTAATTCATTGTGGGTAGGAGCGGGCACCACGGAAATCGGCCTAATCACACCACGTCAATGTACGAGTTTTTTTAAGTTGTACTGTTGTGCAATACAATGTAGTTTCCAAAATCCCAAACTACGCAGTACAATTTGTTGTTTAGACGAGAATTTTATATAGTTCATATTGAACTGGATAGCTACGTACTTTGTTTAATTTTTTTTAAGTATATTTTGTACATTTTATTTAAATGTACATTATAAAGAAGATGACGCTATACTGCCTTAACATGTGCATCATATACTTGCCAGGTTACTCGGTCAGTAATTTACCAAAATAACCTAGCAGTTTAGCAGATAACGCTAGTACTCTTATTGATGTAGACTTTATTAGTGACCCAAAATATCCTAGTAGGTGACTGTCATAGAATGTTTACCCTTGGGACTTTCAGGTGACTAATAGGTATCTTAATAGGTGATTGTACCTGTATTAGATAAAGAAGAGAAAAATGTCGATTGCAGTAAAAGAAATCGCAAAATTTAAAGAACTTCATCAAAACACTCCTGTTAGTTTTGCTTGTTCTTGAACTCAGTCAACCTGCTTCTCACACGTCACCAAAATATCTCATTATCTACAAATTCATAGTACAGAGAGTGATGTGTTGTCCTTTTCGGTGGCCAAATTAACGGACATGGACAAAGTAAAAGAGCCAAGGGGTATAAGACTATAAGTAGTGAATGCAGATTTAGCCTAGTGGTGTTGAGAAGATCCACGCTCTAAATTCTACTTAAAAAGAAAGATAATAGTAATTCACAGAATAGCAGAAGTTGAACAAGATAAAATATAAAAACCTGATCTGGACTGTTATAACTATTTGAGTGTTCGTCTTCGATTACAATGGAGAATGAACATTTTAAGATGATTGTCGTCCAAAAAAGTCAGCACCATTCTCTACATCATCAGTTTTGATAGATGCATTTTGTGCCATAAGAATTCTGTACACTCTCTTTGAACAAACCTCTCCTAATCTTCTATCATCACCAATTAACCCTTCTATTGTCAAGTCCTTGAGCAGAAATTCCTTTTCATGCACCTGTCATGTTAATATAAGAACCGGAGGCGATTATTTTAGCAGTTATAGTTAATAATTCAAACTCAAACAAACAGGCACTCCAAATACTCGTAACATTCGCTCAATTCTTGTTTGATTGAGAGTAGTAATATACAAATGGCAGAATTTAATGACGTTTTAAATCAACCAAACACTGAAAGCTTTCGAAACCAAGTACTTTTTCATCCCCTCATTTGTGCTCGACCTTAGTCATAGTTTGCAATAGTAGTTGTTCCTATTTCTTTCTTTTTTGTTTTTGGACAGTTATTGGAATCTTATAACCCATACAAGGCTATTTATTGGCAAGGATAAATCTTTTAAAACTTTTCACTTTTTTAAGCAAATAAATGATAAAGAAAAGTTAATACTCAAACAAACCAAGAGCGCATGTTATGTCACGGTGCCAGAGGAAAGTCTCATTTGCTATCACTTACAGATTTACTTCGGTCCATGTAAACACTCAGAAGAGATTTCATGGTGGGGTACTTTTTCCATATAGCAATAGCAAACCGTGGCTGTACCTTTGGGATAGCTACCAAAGCTTTTAACCTGGATGCAAAATTGTTAGGTTAAAAATAAAAAAGTAATGTCACAGAATTCAAGTTAAAAAAGGACGAATGGAAACAATACAATCATAGAACCATAAAGTACCAAATACCAAATTGTGCCTTCTTATGAAACTGTCAGGATGGTGAAAAGTTGGATAAAAGTTGGATAAAGTACCAAATACCAAATTATGCCTTCTTGACCTCTCATCTTATATTCAATGAATGTAAACATAGCAAAAGAATTTAGGTAAATTGATATTTTCATAAATATAATTTTTTTAAAATAGCATAAATGTCTGTGTTGTAGATTCATTTTGTCAAGAATTAATATATAAATCTAAACCAAGAGTCCAAAAGAAAAAAAAGCAGACATCCTAGCATCCCGGCTGTAAGAAAATATAACAAGCGCACAAAGAAAAAGAAAAAATTGAAAGCAAGCTGCAAGGAAAAAGTAATTAATACTACATGCATCGGATTAAAAAAATATGAAACACATTTACAAATAAACATCAACTACCTAAGAATTTTATCATACTCACCACAAGTTCTTTTGTATTAAATTCTTCTCAGTGGAGTCCCTGGGGATAAGGGAACCATTAGCATTTACAGACAGTCGAGTTAACTTCTTTCTGCAATTTAATAGTATAAAAGAAAGTTAGATTCAGAAAAGTGCTCATCTCCAATGGTAAGCAGAGCAGAGAGAGACAGATTACATTGATGCTTACAATTGCAGTGATTTTGTAAAGTCACGGTAAAAAAGTACAGATTTTGGAAGTCACTAAACTTTAGTTTAAGTAGGGAAAATCAAACATTGAACGAAGAACTTTTGCGTGATATTAGGTTGCAAAAGAATACGCATTGTCATTAGCACATCATAAGGTTTCCAACACATTACAAGTACTTGGCCTTATTAGAAAGAGAGTACTAAAGCACCTAAATTGGCAAGAGGCTAGACTGCATGTCAAACCAACAACATGTTCAGCTAGTTCAGCCTCATCTACACACTGTCGTGAATGCACTTTAACAAAGTGAGTGGTTAACTTTGCAAGAACCTGAAAGAAACACATATACATCAACTACCTAAGAAACATGAATAAGTAGCTAGAAATCAAACGATCAGAAGCATTTTTATTTGTCATTCACCTCCTCAACAGGTGGACGCCTCCAACCATTATGATTTACTGGATTCTTGTACTGTTCTTGCTCCCTGGGACAGTATGAAGACCAGTGTATTCACAAGGTCATAAAAAATCTTCAGCCTCAAATACAAATTCTTGTACATTTCAGCTTCGACATAATAAGTTTGTGAACTCACCTCTTATTGATAAATGACATTAACCTATTTGTCAAGTAACACACTGTATGAGATGGATAACGACTTTGAACCCCAGAAACATGGTCCAAAAAAGATTCACTTGCAACAAGATTGCAAAATTCTTCGGCCTCATAAACAAGCAACACATATCGAATCTCTATTCCTTCCGGAGAAAGCTGTAATAATTTAGTGTATGTGAAAGAAAAACAATCATCAGATCTCAGCTTTAACAACTAGGGAGAAACAATATATTTATATTTTAGTTCAGAATAAGGCAGCAACTTGCAATGGAACCAGTAAAAATCAAGTCAATTGCTCTCTGGTAATGTCCTGCTTAAAAATTCTTAACTTTTTAAATTGTTTAATTTGTAAGCACCGTTTTTCCTTTTTTCTTTCTTCCTTCTCACGAGAGAGGTGGGACCAGGGAGGAAGGGAAAAAATAATCTCCAACAATTTAAAATAATTTAGCCCAAATATATATAAAAAAAAAATGCTACAGGGCACCATTGATCCTAAGTACTAATTGACATGTGGACTCATGCTTCTAATGGTGTGTGGTGCTTACTCAAAATTTTTACAATGTCACATGGAAAACTCCTCTGTCCCATCCACCNGGTTAAATTTTGTTAATAAGTAGATACTATTGCATCTAAAGCACATAAACTTAGAAGATAAAATCACGGAAACTAAACAAAACCTGATTATTGTTGCAAAGTTACCTGCAATACTCTACAAGGAAACTAAGTTGCAGAACCAGTTTTAGTACTCAACAAATATAAGAAGATGCACTGCATAATTTATAGCTATCACAGAAATTTGCAATGAACCAACGAAAAGACATCTATGACACCGACGGACCAAACTATGTGTCTTGCTAAGCTTTAGAGACAATCCAAGAAGATGCAAGTCATCTATCCACAACTTGTGGCTTCATATTGTAGATAGCAGATTAAATTGACCAGATATTAAAACCTACTCAAAAGCAAAGCCATTGATGTTTAACCAGGGTGAAAGGAGTCAATGATGCAGATCATGGTAACACCAAAGCATGTACAACCCAAAAAGCTGCACTGTAATAATGATCATAACTTCCAAAAGTGATCTATGTAACCGGTAACCACATAATCTAGGTCACAGTGACCATAACACTCTTAAATTTGCTTGTTCTTATTCTGTTTTATATAATAAAAAATGTCCTCGCAAAATAAAAAATAAAAAACGAAGACAAAACTAAACTATTTTTATAATGAATAGGATCATCACACTAATATTCAATCACGAAAATTAAGCAGAGTTTTCAATAACTATTCAATCCAGTAAAGATTATTAGTTTACTAGAGTACATCAGGTGCTGCCAATAATTACAAACAACTAGCAACTCAAATGCTTTATAATGTATATTGGACTAACAAAATTTGGACCTAAACTTTACTAGGCAAATGCAACTTATCTTCAGCAGTCAGAACAGTTAATTACCTCAGGTATGTGTTCTGGAAATTTCATAGTCCACAGAATTGATCTTCCAATTGGATTTGACATTATTCGATACTTAAGCCCCTTTTCTGCAAACCTCGTTAACAGACTACCTAAAGTAAATTGTAAAATATTCCTCATCAAATGAAGGGATCCAAAGAATAAAGATATTCTAATATGCATAATGGACATGTGAAGAAGAAAACAGAAAATTGAGAAATACCACACCTCCAACTGATCCAGTTTCAATTACTTTTGCATCAATTTCTGCCACTATGGATTTTAGGGCAAACTTCCCATTTTCCCATTTTTTCCTTTCTTTCTCTATTTTTTTCAACTCTGCAGCTTCAGCTTTGAGAGCTTCTTTTTCAAGTTTCTCTTGCTGTATTATTATATTAAATATCAAATAGCATAAATTTCAAAAAAAAAAAATCAAATAGCTTATAATTGATTAAAATATTATATGCACAATAAAAATTAGATCACAGGAAGACTTACAAGCTTCTTCAATTTTTTCTCCTCTCTTAAGCGATTCTTTTCCTCTTCTGCCATCTTTTTTCGCCTCATTACTTCACTTGTACTATTTTTCTTCTCATTATTATCTTTTATTCTTCTCTTCTGTACAATGTTCTCCATCTGATCGATGCTAACATTTTCTTTTCCAGCACTATCACTTTCCTGTCAAATGTCATCACACTGATTACTACTTTTATGTCGTAAGAGACCACATTCATTGAAATGAGAATATAGAGAAGGATATACTCACTGATGTTACAAAGTTCTAAATATTGCAGAAACTGCATCTTAAACACACAGAAACAATATAATTTAAAGTCTATACCTTACAAACAACTTGATTTTCCTAACTGTTGTAAATTAGTGTCACCATTGAGCTATGAAGTACAACCACCACCAAGAAGAATTGAATAACCACACTAGTTTCACGAAGCAACTATTGCTACCATTAAATGTCAAAGTGAAACTAGCATCACATCGAGAATGAACCTCGACTATAATTGACAATCCCATAAATACAAAGAGGATAATTATTAACAACATTATATGTATATTTGATCATTCTTTCATCTTTGACCAAATTTAAAAGCATATAGTCCAAACTTCTAGAGTCCAATTATTCTTCCCTCCAAACCACCAAACTCACAACTCTCGATTCCATAGAGCCTTTCTGCAAGAAGGTTGCCACATAATGCTGTATAGTTTACATCATTGCCACGAATGCCTACCCCACTTCCTCAACCCCCAATTGAAAGAAAAGGAACATTGCAATTTGCAATTTGCAAGTCCCAATTTTGTAATTGAATGTTAATGCAAACTTCATTTCTGGCAAATCAATTGTATACTTTTGTAGATCACAGATGAAATCAGAACTTCTGGCCCTTAATTTGTGAAAGACTTTGTTGGTGTCGAAACAGATAAAAAATAGAAGAACTATGCAACAAAGAAAAAAGAGGATTATCATCAAGAACCAAGATGAAAATACCTGAGGAATATCATCCTGCAACGGAGTTGGACAGAAAAATCTTTCTTCAAAAATATGAGTTTTATCAGCATGGCCTGACAAACATGTTACATAAACACTCTGTCCCACAACAAATTAAGAAACAGGGAAAAAGAAATCCTAATTGTGGAGACATTTTCAACAATGTAACCTGAGAAATACAAGAAACACATAATCTTAAACCAATACTGATAAAGCATGAACTTACCAGACACATTACATGTTGATGAGATAAATCTAGAACTCCAATCAAAATCATTCACAGAATCAAAACCAGAATCCATATTGTCATCTTCCTTCCAATTTTCCCTTTTATAACCACCTTCAGACTCATTATCAGACTCCAAACATATTAATCGGTTAATGCCTGCATCTAGAAACACCAAGACCAATGAAATCCCAATCAATAAAAAGCTACAGAAATGCCAACATTTCTTCTCGAAGACACATATAACTATTTTTTTTTTATAGGGACATAACCAGAAGTCTTATTTCAACAAAATAAAGTTAAGGGAAAAGATAACATGATGAGTAGTCTACTTATCATAGTCCCACTCCCACAACCAACAAAGATCTCATTAAGATGCGAAAGCCGCAAAAGGAACAAACTAAATAAAAGCATTGATAGGCGTAAAATGAGAAAGATTTTAACCCAACAATATAGACATTAGAGCTTAAAAATAAAAAAAAAAAGTTGAATTGGACCGAAGGTCTGCCAAATAATGATTAATCGATATCAAATTCAGTGAAAAAGCGTACCAGAGAACTTGTACTCCAAATTGGAGACCATAGTCTGGGGATCAGACGAGGCTCTAGAACATTTGACGATTGCAACATCGGACATTGGTGTGTCAAGTACAACTGAGAAGTTCACTACATAACTATCCATCAAAGTGGCATTTCAACAAACATAAAAGCTACACCAAAATTAAGTATTAAAGCTTTACCATAAAACTTGTTCTCCGAATCCGAAACCTTAGCCTGGGGATCAGACGAGGTTTTAGAAGAGCACTTGACGATTGTGGTGTTGGACATCGGCGTCTCGGGGACGACTGTGAAATCTGCATAACAATCCATCAAAGAGGCATATCCACAGACACAAAAACTTCCATCAAAATTCAGTACCAAATCTTTACCAGCCAACTCGTGCTCCGAATTTGAAACCCTAGTCCGGGAATCAAATGAGGTTCTAGAAGAGCCTTTGACGATTGCGATGTCAGAGATCGGAGTCTCGGGGACGAATATAGGGCCCCGCTTCTTTGGGGTCCGGTCATCGTCGAGGACGACGACCGTAGGGATTGGGTTCGGGTCTGAGTCTGATTCGGTCCGGCGTTTCTTGGATTGGATTGGGTGGGAAGGAGTCGAAAGCGTATCCTGGTCTTCCTCGTCGGAGAGGATGATTGGCTGAGACATCATCGTTACGCCTAGGTTTTGAATATGCGCGGGACAATGTTGAGAGAAGTCTGTCTGTGTTTTCCTAGTATTGTATTATTGTATTCATTAGCTAATATAATTTCTATTCATTGTATTTTTTTTTTTTTCCCGAATTTTGAGCTTGTACATTTTTGCCCCTCGAACTATTTTGCATTGTATTCATTCCCTATATAATTAGGTCATTGCGAAATTTAAAAAAATAAAATAAAAATGGCCACATCAGTAAAAGTCCATCAAGTTAAACATAAATTTTAACAAAAGGAATAATTTTGTAATGATCGAATTATAAGGTGGAATGAACGCAACAAGAAATAGTTGATGGAACAAAAGTCTTTAATGACCATAATTTGGAGGAAATAAAATTTGTCCTTATAAAAACATTAACTTATCTATTATGATTTGTTATTATAAAATTAAAAAAATTAGATAGTGAGATTGTTGAGTATCAAAAAAGTATATTTAATATTTCTCAAAAAGATTATACCAGTGGAATTTGTTAGGGAAAAAAAAAAGAATGAAAATTGTTATTTGGTAGGAGATAAAATAAATAAAGGAAAATAAAAAACGAGACTTGTATTTTGTAAATAGAACAACTAATGGTTCTTTAATCATCCATTTAGAAAATAATAATAATAATTAGGCTCTTTGCAGTAGTTTCATAGAAAAAAAATATATTGTCACGTATTGCTATATCCAATTAATTAGATGCCCTAGTTGTAAACCTATTTCGAAATTTAATTAAGAAAACAAATAAACAAAATTAGGATCCAAAGCTTATTATTCGCAGCCATCAAACTTAAAAAACACAATAAGTCAAAAAACTTTTTAAACAAAAAATGATTTCCCAATTACTAAGTTTTGAGTCTTTTGACTAGTGTAAAAAAAAAAAAAAAAGTCAATTACAAAGCCAAAATTTTGATTTATTGAGCTTGATTATGATTAAAGTTTCTTGACTAGGGTACTTTTTAATACGAGATTTCACCCATAATTTTGACTAGGATGAACTTATTCAAATAAGGTTGCTTATTTGTGTTTTTTTTTTATGTATTTTAAGACCTTAATTTATTACCATTTCTCATCAATACATATATCATTAAAGAAGAGAAAGACACTTTTGGTATTTCAAAGTTTCATTATGAATAATATTATAAACAACAATAGTACCCAACACGATATAATATCTCTGTAAGTCACTAGTTAATGATAATTATAATTCAAATAGAACTTACGTGAGACTTAATTTATTAAATAGAATTATCGAGTAATATACAGAAATACCATTATAGAAATACCGTTATAGCGTTGGATACCATTAGAGCCCAATGTACTGCTCTTTCTTTATTAATATGAAACCAGAAAGAAAATGATCATTTCTTGTAAAAACTTATTTTTTTTCCCTTCATATTTATCTAGGGCCTGGAGATGTCTAACAAGTCAAGACAACCCTTTTAATGATAGGCCTATGCCTAGATCTGACAAACAAATCGAAACAACCTTTTTACAATAGGAAATTTATTTTGAAACAAATAGATTAAACTTAAACATAGAAATAAATTAAAACAAAAACATCAATATTTTGTTGGTAATGCTATCAAGGAAATTTATTTTGAGACAAATAGATTAAACTTAAACATAGATGATGTTTTCCGAGAATCTTATATAAACAAAATGTTTCTTTATATATATATATATATATGGGGCACCAATCCAGTAGGTATTTTTTTTTTTTATCTATGCATAGGTATCAATTTGGCCAATGAAAATTTAGCAGGTATATTTTTTTATTGTAAAATGTAAGAGAGAGAAAGAGCATTAATGAAGCACGTATTTTCATGCACTTCATTATAACTATTGGATCACTATTAGATGGTGATCCAATGACTAAAGAAAAAATATCTACCCATAGGTAAAGAAAAAAAATACCTATTAGATTGACAACCATATATATATACACACGAAGGGTTGAAAAGTCGCGTCAGGGAAGGCCGTGGCTTGGGGTGTAATTTGGAGTACAGAGAAGAGCATGTCTTTTAATTACTTTTGTCTTCGTGGGTGCAAATAAAACTCCTTAAAGAAAATAGCCTATTTCAAGTCAAGGTGAACATTAAGATATTTCCTCACCTTGAGTTTTGGGAACAACATTTTGACGTCTTAAAAAGCATCCAAATCTCAGATCTCAAATTTAGACCCCAAAAAAATCGAAATTTAATTGAAAAATCTAGAAAACAAATTATATCAGATTTCTTTTTTTTCGAAAAAAAAAAAAGGAAAATAACCCCAAGAAGAAATTTATTTAATCAAAAGAAAGAAAATCCAAAGTATAAAGAAAAAGCAAAGAGAATAAAAGAAAAGAAAGCAAAGTAAAAATAAATAAAAAAANTTTTTTTTTTTTTTTTTCTGAGGAAACTTTCCTTTGAGTTTTATAAGGACTCTATTCTAACCATATTTGGAATCGGTAACACAATTTTTGTTGTGAGAAAGTTTTTTTTTTTTTTTTTTTTCTGAGGAAACTTTCCTTTGAGTTTTATAAGGACTCTATTCTAACCATATTTGGAATCGGTAACACAATTTTTGTTGTGAGAAAGTTGTTGGTATATAGGTTCATTCTTGTTTTTGGTCTATTCTTTTCATACGTAATTATTGGAAATAAAATAAACTTTATTAATCACCCAAATATTATTACAACAGAAAAATTCTTAATTTCATTTATTAAAAGTTATATTTCTTTTTTTCTTCACGTCATTCTTAGAAATTTTATTTTTTACTTGATGCTTAGAACTCAAATAAAAAGAGGTATTTATAGTTAGCACAAACCATTCTAAACCACACAAAGTAGTCTAATTAAACAAGTACAAAAATTACAAATAACACACACTTAACCTAATACATATCACATGATTCATAAGTAGAACTTTCTAGAACTTGGTTATTTTTCTACTTGGACTTCTCTTTTATGGGTTTTAATGAACTTGGACCAATGGATGCTTCAAATTGTTAGACTTCGTATTGATGGACTTAGATAAAGTTTTGGGTTAAACTTCAATTGACGGTCTTAGATTTTGATTTTGAGGGTCTAAAATAAGTTTATTTTCAACAATAATAGTTTTATTGTCGCTGAACTTTTTCTTCTCATTAGTGATGATATATCTTCTCTAAAGATAATCTTGCCGTCTTTTGGCATTTGGATGGCTAGGATTAGATTTGTTTTCTACAATAAAACTAAGCTTGATACAGGTTAGTTTCTGTTTGAATAATTGTTGGTCCTTTGCTTCGAATCTTTGATGGAAGCCTCCTAATAATTGTTTTTCTAAAAATGAATACAAATGTTGCAATGGTAGAAGGGTTATCTATAGTGGATATTGGTGTTGTAATTCATGGTAGTGATGTATCGTTTAATTTTAGCTACACCTCCTTAAAACTACAGGGTGTTTTGTCACTTAAAAATGCAGAATTATTGGCTTTCCATAGACTAAGGTTTACCTCTAAAGTGGCCTTCATGTTAAGATTGATGAATGTGATGCTTCTAATGTTATTAAGATAATTAACTCTAAGATGTCTTCTGATTTTGTCATAATAGAAAGGCCAAAGTCGTGATTTTTAGTAATATTAGATAAAAATTAACTTGGATAAATAGTTTGATAGCAGTCGCAATGCAATCAAATTAATATTTATATACCTTGCTATCTCTAACCTAGTTTAATCTAATATAGGACCAAAAAGGGTCTATCCTATAAGGAACTAGTCTAATAACTAACGTAAAAACCTAGATTTTAAGAGGTCAATTTGGAAATTTTACCTATTTTTGGATTACATAATAGAGAGATTTATTTGCAAAAGATTTTGGAAATAAGGACAAAAATACAAATATTTAGAGAACTAAATTGAAAGAATTTAAAAATTAGGGGACTATTGTACAATTTTGAAAAAATTTCACAATCCCATGCAATGATCACATGGGCTTCCTATTTTATTCACCTTTCTCTCTCTTCCTCCATCAATCTCTCTCTCCCATCGAAGAAGTGCTAAAGGAAGACCGAACGACTACAGAAGCTCACCCAGCCACTGTCAAGCCGCCCCAACCCCCGATGGGTCTTTACCATGCTACCAGGAGGCCTGTGCCGCATCCTGAGCCACTAGGAAGTTCCCTTGCCAGAAAATATCATTTTTGGCCGCGAAGCTTTTTGAATTTCCGATGTTGTTTGGAACTATTTCAGGTCGCGTTTTTAGACTTGTTGAATTCGTATCGTCAAGAGGAATATCCAGATATCTATTTCGTGACTCCATTTTGCCCGAATTAAAAGTTGCTATCATTGTGTAGTTTAAGCTTTGAGATTTAAGATTTGACTTTATGATTGAATTGTTGGATTATGTTTTTGATGTTGTTTTTGGATTATACTTATGAAATGAAGAAGATTGATATATGTATATATATATATATATATATATACACACACACTATGTTTGGTGACCAGGTACAAAAAATGAAATTGGATTGCTAAGATATGCCTTGTTTTGTATGCCATAAGTTCGGTTTCGATCCGGACCCAAATTGGACGAATTATATATCTAACCTAATTATTTTGAGTATTAGGAATTTAGTGTAAAAGTCTGTTTGTAGATTTGAAGCTCTGTTGAGAAGTTGACTTTTCACAAGAGAGTGATTGAGGGCTTAGAATTAGTTCCTGGCCCTATGAAAGATCGTCCAATGACACCTTGAGGCTCCAATAGCATGTATCACTATTCTAGTGAGGTAGGAATTCAGTTATCTAAACTTACTTTATACTATACATGATAACAAACATGATTTTAAAATTGTTTTGGATATTTGTGATGGAATTTAACTATATGGTATATATTGTATTGCTTTGGAATTTTTCTGCGTGCAAGTTATTTTTTGGCATATCAAAATATGGCCGTTATAATGCCCATTTTTCTATAAAACTTAATATGCCTACTTTATTGAAGAACTAGAGTACATATGTTTTTGCACTTCAGTTTCATGTTGTACATGTCATAAGATCATACATGAGTACAGTGAGTTTACAGTATGGTGTTGTATGCCCCACCATCAGTGTAGAATCCATAAACCCGCACAAGATTTGATTTCTCTGATTATCTTCCTATTTGGTAGGCATAGGCAATTCAATTGCCCCTCCAAGTTTGGTCGAGACATGGGTGTCTCCTCTGGGTATGGACTTATTTGTCAAGTAGGCTGTTAGGCACACTTAGTGCCATCATCCTAGGTTTCCATTGATAGAGGATCTGAGCTTATGGATATAGGTTGATTTGTGTCATGTGTTTTTAAATTGAATAACTTTGATTATATTGTTATATATATACATATAGATTGCCAATATTGGATTATTATATATATATATATATATATATATATGTTTTGGATTTAAACTAATCGTGCATGAATTTTCCATCACTAAAATATTTTCAATTGAGATAATTGCTTTCTTACTGGGTATTTTATGCTCACCCCTTACCTTCTTTCCACAGGTGGTGTTCAATGTGACTTTGGTGATCAAGAGGATTAAGAAACCATCTTTGACTATAGTTCATTGTCTTGATAATACTAGAAGATTAGTGTTGTTATGATGTTTTTTTTTTTTTGGATTTTTGACTTAACAATGAACTAAGGCATTACTTTTTATAAGTTTGTGAACTTTATACATGCCATCTTGGTATTTGAATTTTGTTATGGATTATATGTTGGGATATTTGCCCTAAAAAGAAGATTTTTAATTTTATACTTTTAGTATAAACAACTTTCTCTTATGTACAATTATGATATTTGCTAGATTAAACTGTCTCAGTTGAATAATTTATTTGTTTAAAAAAGATTCTATGACTTTATTTGTGTATATAGAAACAAACATGATAAATGTTAATTACATAGAGACTTATTTTTTTATTTAAGTCTAAATTAGTTCACAATCTATAAATAAAGATAGAATACTTTATTTACTAAAGATTGTAGTATTTGTCTATCTCAAAGGGAATGATGTGTCTTAAATCATTGAAGTGTCTGACTTCTAATAGAAATACTAGTACAACATAAATAAGTTATGTGTATTGAACTGGACCAGGTAATTGGTAAGTCCATAATAATAGAGTTATCAAGTGTTGACACACCTTAAGTTTTGATATGCTCTTGTTTATATTAAGTTGTTTTAAGTATTTTTTTTTTTGGTTGTTTTGATGTTTTATTTGTTTATATTGATAGAAGAATGAAACAAAGGTATTTGACACAAAATGAGGTGAATTTGTGACTCACAAATGAGTTTTTTTTCAAACTATTAGGGTTGAAGTTGAATTCAATACAGTCATAACGCAATAAAAATGAGGTAAATCAGAGCTAAAATGAAGAAATGGAGCATCTGGGAAGTTAAGGTGCCAAACTAGTAGAAAAATGGCACCGCAATGCCAAGTCTCGGGAATTTTCAGCGCCATAGTGCCAAAAATAGCACCGCAGTACCACCTCTGCATCCTAGGTCAATAATTGATAGCCGAGATCAACTTTTTGACGATCCAAGAGTCTAAATTTGACCTGCCTTAGGTTTGCACAAACCTCCTCTTTAAAACCCTATCTTTAAGGTTGAAAGAGGCATGTTGGGATAGAGAGAGGGAGAGAAGGTGGCAGCAATAGAAGGAGAGGAAGCAGAAGATGATTACAAGTGCCAAGCCTCCATTTCTTAATTTTCTCTATAATATCAACATCATCCTTTGTTTATACCATCTTTTTTTATTTTCTTGTGAGTTTTTCTTTGTGATTTCTATGTTTAGAGAGTAGTATAGTTGAGAATAAATCCTAAAAAAAAGGATTCAACGGAGCAAGAGCTAAGTTTGGAAGAGGAGCTTGACAACCTCCATGAATACTTTCAAGCCTTTCTAAGGGGGAATTCTACAACTTTTCTCTCTTTGATTTTTTATTTCTTGAATTCATTGGATTATAATGTTATTGTTCTCAATTAATATTATGAACTAAATATTATTTTGTCTAGTTTTATTATGTGAATCAACCTAGTATCTTGTGTTTGTTTATTTCTCTTCTTTTATTAATCAAATCCATTGTTGAGTTATTCATTTTATCTTATGCTTATTACTTCCATTTAATTGATCATTAAATAGATTATTGAGTGAAATTTCTATAAGCTTAGAAAGAGGATTAGAAATTTGGACTTAGGTAAAATAACATAAGATCACCTAATGTGGGGTGAGTTTGCATAGGATAGGAATATACCTATGTGACTTGTACAACTTTTGTGTGAGAATAACTAAACTTAATGAATCTAGTCAATTTATATTTGGAGTAACATATTAGATTGTCTAAGCATTTTCACTTATATCTTGTAAAGGAGTTTGTGAATATATTTGAATTCTCGGTTGATAACTCTAATAGATTAATTAATATAAGAGGGAAATTTAGAAATTGTGTATTTAAAGGTAGGTTAGGGAATTAGTAAATTTAGACATTTTTCTTATTGCTTACTTTCATTTATTTTGCATGTAGTTTAGTTGTTTTGTATTATTTCCTCAAAATCTTTATTTTGGTTGTTTGGATTAAGTTAGGATTGACCAATTTTAATACTTAGCTTAGACTTAGTAATCGATTCTCGTGAATTCAATACTCTAACTCCTAAATTTATATTATTTATGACCGTGTACACTTGCATGGGATTATGTGAGTATAATTTATAGTTGCACATTCTAACTGATAGTAATATAAAAATTGGAGTACCATAATTCAATTTTTATATTACTACAAACCAGTTCTTAGCATGTAGCCTTTTGATTTATTAAAAGACGAGCTTCATTGAAATTAGAGTTGAACTCTAGCATATTGGAGGTTATGATTTATGAATTGGTGGAAATACCAAATAGTTAAAGACACTATATATTAATGACACTTTAAGGCCTTTCAAGATTCATGGAATAATTAAATCTAAGATCTTAGTATTTACTTTGTGAATTGATTGATAATTTTGTCTAAATGGCCATTGAAAATGAAATTATTGACAATATTTTTCCTTGATAGAAAGATGGAAACTTAAAAGTAAATATGTGTTTAAGGGGTATTACGGTAATTTCACCTATCTAACTACGGCATTGTATATGGATTCGATATGTGGTATAAAATATACTAGATAGTTCGGTTAATTAAGGCTAGTTGATTAAATCTCTATAAACGACATGATATTAAATCTAAGAGTGCAGTATTGAACCTTTAGTGAAGTGTTCTCTTTACTAATAGTATTTATATAAATACCATAATAAGAGTTATTATGTATTTACTATACTATTAGATCCTAGATTATTTCGATCTATTAGATCTCTTATCTAACTCAACAAAACTCATTAATTGGTTGGTGGTATTTGTAAAATTAATTTAATGAAATTGTATAAAATAATGATTCTACACAAAAGTTGGTATTTTTATAAATAAGTTACATGAGTTCGACATATTTATAAAAATACATTCAAAGCCCAAATTAGAGAACAAGCTCAATCCTAGTTGGATTGGGATTAGCAGTTTGGGCCTAATATATATAAGATATATGGGAGAAAAAATTACATAGTAACTCTAAGAGAGCCACACACATAACAGAGAGAGAGAGAGAGAGAGATTTCAGCAAAGGTTGAGAAAAAGAGGAGAGAAAAAAATTTCCTGCAACCTCACAGTCTCATTTCATATTCCTGTATTCCAAAAGATCAAGAAAGTGTTTTTGATCCTTCTCGAACGAAGGATTCAACTTGGTGCCCACTTTCCTTATCAACCAAGAGCAAGAGTATAGACAAGAAGATCTAAGATTGGAGATTTGATCACCATTAATAAGGAGGTCAAGGAAGAGCACGCAACAAGAGGTAAACCCTAATCTCATCTCTAGGGTTTATGTATCTAGATTTGATTTATGTTATACATGATCATGTATATGATATATGCATGTTCTATGGTTATAAAAGCTGTTTTCATGTAAAAATTTTAAAACTTAAATCCTCTAATCTTTCCGCTACATTCATGATGTGATTATGTGTTTTTCATATTTTGAATACATGTATGATTTTTCCTAAGTATTAGGTCAAATTATCATCATTATAATGATGCTTGAACTTAGATCTTGATTTATTTTTGGGTTATCATTAGATCCATTTTTAATAATTTATATGAATTATGGGAGAGATTCATTGGATAAGAATCTAAATATTTATTCAAATAGATTGTTTTATAAAACATGAAACTTTTAAGACCTTTTTAAAACAAATTTCCCTATGATTTTCAAAGATAGATGTCAGGCAGAGAGCATTCAATACATGTGGTATAAGTTGCTCTAGTCGTGATGAGATGGTGAGAGCTCATGTGTGTTGATTTATATGATATACATTATGCTTGTTTTATTATGATTTTAAATATGTTTGACCTTGATATATGGTTTTAGTCTTTAGCATGACTTTCTGTAATGGTTTTCTGCTTATGTTTTGAACACTTAATATTGATAAAAATGATTTCCAGTACTACTAACCATACAAACGTTTTGAGAATTATAAGAAAGCTTTCTCAAAAAAGGTAATTAGATAACCTACTGGGCATTTTATGCTCATCCCTCTACTTTCTCCACAGGTAGTATCTAGTGTGACATTGATGACCAACAAGTGGATTAAAAGGCTATTTTTTAGTTATAGTTCATGACTTGGTAATGCTAGGAGTGTGGATAAATATATTATGTTAGCATTCGAACTAAGTATGCTACTTTGAATATGTCTGTAAACTATATATACCATACTAGCTTGATATTAAGGTATGAATAATGGTGCTCAATCAACTATTTGAATTTAGTTTTTCTAATAATTATTCAGTCTATGTTTATTGGTGACTATGATCTGTGGGATAGGTTCACTGATTGAAATTCCAAATATTTGTATTCATCATGCCATCTTAAAAATTAAAAATTCTTAAAAAATTTTCTTTATAAATTAAGGAAATTCCAATTCTAACAAAATTCCCCTTCTGCCACTGCCCTGAGATTTGGGTCGTGACAGAAATTGTGGTATCAGAGCTGAAGATTTAAATACCCTGGACATGGCACTATTAAACTAGATTGAAATTATTTTTATGATGATATGCATCATTACCTCACTAATAATTTGGTATATCATTTTAAACTTTCAAAAATGCCTCATAAGAGAGCTCCAAGACACCAACTTGGTGTTGAACCCCCTCTAGTTCCACAAAACTTCAACCACTTTTTCGAAGTAATACGTCATGCTTTCTTTGAGATGCAAGGTCCTAACTATCTATCCTAGCCTCAACCTCAGCCATAGCAAGAGCGTCAACCCAATCATGCTGACTATCTTCAAAAGTTTATGAACCTTTAGCCTAGACAATATGATGGAACTCCATATCCACTAGTTGCCAATGCATGGTTGTGCGAGATAACACGACACTTTCGGATCTTTGGTACTCCTCGAGAGTTTTGGGCTGTATTTGCTATATCTCGCTTAACGAGAAATACTATCTATTGGTGGGAAGAATTTGAGAGACTTTTCAAAGCACATTATGCAAATGATGATTAACAAACTAAAGCTGTTGGTCATTTTGAGAGACTTACTCAGGGGAATAGAACAGTGAACTAATACGTGATGAAGTTCACAGAATTGGAAAGCTTTGCCCTTAGCCCAGCGGTGAGTGAAACTTACCAAATTGCAAAGTTCAAGAATGGTCTGAATTGAAACATCCACAACTGTATTGCTATTCACTCATTTGCTACTCTCTCTGAGGTAATGTTAACTGCCCAAGAAGCTGAAGCCGTAGAAAATGAGCAGGGTGCAATAAAGAATAAAAGCAATTATAGAGAAGTGAACAAGAGGAACCAAGGACACTAATCTGCCCAAGGTTCACCAAACAGCGAAAGCAATACTAGTAGTGGTTCATCAGGTAAACAGAGATTCAGTCCCTATACGTGTTACCATTATAGTCAGCAGGGCCATAAGAAGACTGAATGCCCAAAATATCTATAGCAATCCCCTCTTTCTTAGAGATGACCACTTGGAAGCTATTTTAGTTCAGTACCTCACTAGAATACTCAAGCTAGGTCTCAGTAATCTCAGGGTGTTTCCTAAGCTTTTTCATCTTTACCACCTTACCAACACTAGTATTGCCCCCAGGGTTACACTCAGAACTTCCAGACTCCTCAGGCTTCAGGGAGTCAAGGAAGGCGTGGATATGGTAGCAGTGGTCCAAGATCTAGTAGCAATCATCCTGGACAAGGAAAGGGTAATAAAGGAAAAGGAAAAGATACTAGCCAAGCTTATGCAATTTCTAGAATCGATTGTACAAATGAACACATTGGCCGAGGTATTGTTGATGGTATGGTTCTTATTTCACACTCTTGGGCACATATTTTGTTTGAAACTGGTGTATCTTATTCATTCATATCCTTGTTGTTTGCTCAACCTTTGGGGTTAGAATTTTTTGAATTGGATTATACCTTAACATTGGAATAATTATAAGTGGAGTAGCTAATGTGTCTGGTGTGTGTAAATCTTGTTATGTATTGATTGAAGGTAAAGAGTTACTTGCTGATTTAATTGTGTTGCCAATGAAACAATATGATGTAATACTCGGTATGGATTGGTTATTCAAGTATCAAGCTATTGTATATTGTTATGATAAACAAGTAACACTTTTCTGGATGATGGATAACCCATAATATGTCAAGCTCGAATGAATTCATTGAAACCAAATTCTGTTCTGAAAACCTATTTGGGTGGTAGGAAGAAACTTGAGTATTATAGGAACTTTTTGCCATTGACAATGAGATGAGAACTGATGATCAAGACTTATGGATACCAGTGGTGAACGAATGTCCAGAGGTATTTCCAAAGGATTTACCAGGACTACCACCAGATAGGAAGATCGAGTTCTGTATTGACCTTGTTCTTAGAGCTCAGCCAGTTTCTATTCCAGCCTATCGCATGGCTCCTGCAGAGATGAATGAATTGAGAGAACAATTAGATAATTTGATATCCAAGGGTTTCATTCAGAGTAGTACTTCTCCTTGGGGTACTCCTATTTTGTTCGCCAAGAAAGCTGACGGTACTTTAAGGCTTTGTGTGGACTACGGGAAGTTAAATCAGTTGACAATAAAGAACAAATATCCTTTGCCAAGGATTGACGAGCTATTTGATCAATTTGGTGGTTCGAGATTCTTCTCTAAGATTGAATTGAGGTCTAGTTATCACTAATTGAAGATAAGAGAGGAAGATATACTAAAAACAACATTCAGAACTCATTATGGTCACTTTGAGTTTTTGATAATGCCTTTTGATTTTACGAATGCACTTACAGCTTTTATGGATCTCATGAATCAGATTTTCAGGCTGTACTTGGATCGTTTTGTAGTTGTTTTTATGGATGATATCCTAGTGTATTCCAAGATTCAAAAAGATCATGTCGAACATTTAAGGATAGTACTTAAAGTTTTGAGAAGTCAATAGTTATATGCCACAAGATTAAAATGTGTCTTCTGGATGTCAAAAGTTAAATTCTTAAGACATGTAATTTCTCAAGAAGGCATGTCAGTCGATCCTGCTAAAGTAAAAGCATTCTAAAGTGGGAAAGACCAAATAATGTGACAATGATACGAAGTTTCCTCACTTTGGCAGGCTATACCGTCGTTTTGTTCAGAATTTCTCAAGGGTTGTATTACCATTTACAAGGTTGACCAAGAAAGATGTCAAATTCGTTTGGGATAGTGATTATGAAGAAGCTTTCAGGAAACTAAAGCACAGTTTGACAACTGCATCTATTCTTATTGTTCCTAAGAGTAATGAACCTTATATGTTGTATACTGATGCTTTGAAAATGGGATTGGGATGTGTTCTAATGTAAAATAGTCAAGTAGTAGTATATGCTTCTCGTCAATTGAAGCCACATGAGAGAAACTATCTTACCAATACCAGAGTAGAAATAGGATGAGATCACAATAGACTTTGTAATGGGTTTGCCTACGACTCAAAGAAAGAACGATGTAGTTTGGGTGATTGTTGATTGTATGACGAAAACTGCTGATTTTATACTGATCACGTCTGATTTTTCACTCAACAAGCTTAGTTGTCTCTACATTGACAATATTTTTTGATTGCATGCATCAAGCATAGTATCTAACAGAAACCTAATATTTACATCCAAGTTTTGGAGATTTTTGCGGCGAGCTTTGAGGATAGAATTAAATCTAAGTACTACTCACCATCCTCAGATAGATGGTCCATCTAAGAGGACTATTTAGATTCTAGAAGATATGATTCGCTCTTATATACAAGATTTTGGTAGAAATTGGGATGATCACCTATCATTGGTAGAATTTGCTTAAAACAATAGCAACCAAACCAGTCTTGGCATGGCTCCATATAAGGTATTATATGGGAGACCATATAGATCACCTTTGTGTTAGGCTAGTGTAGAGGAGCGTATTGCTCTTAGCAAGAACTGATACAAGAGACTACTGAGAAGATTAACAAGAATCGGAAAAGACTTAAAGTTATACAGAGTCGTCAGAAAAGCTATGCAGACCCAAAAAGACGTGAAGTAGAGTTCGAAGCTGGTGATCAGTATTCTTGAAAGTGATGCCTACTGGTGTTTATTGGAATAAATTTCCGGAAAATATTTTCATTAAATCATTTTCAAGGACACCATAGTTTTGTAAAATCAAGAAACGCAGCGGAATTGGTAGTATAAATTTTTCTTTTTACAAAACGTTTCAAATCGTGATCTAACATAAATTAACTCTTGATCTAGACAAGAACAATACCTGGATTCGCTCCACAACTTTCTCGTCTTCCTGTCTATTCTCGAAAGCCATTTGATTGATCCGGTGGGTGGTCACCTTCTTGATTCCTAACAAAAAGATCCGTAGATAAACAAGAAGATAATCTTCTCGAACTGATCTCTCAGGGATGGCCGAAACACCAAGGAGAGTGAATCCCTAGTGGTGGCCGATTTTCTCTGCTCTCTCTCTCTCTCTGTTTTAGTGTGACACTCTCTTCTCAAGGGGTGTTTCATGTGTAAAACTTGTGTCTTGTTGCTAGAGAACTTTTCTCTTAAATATAGAGAGAGTAGTAAACCCTAATAGGCTTATTGGGCTTGTTGGGCTCAACTGATCATCAAATGACTACTGGGCTTTAATTTGAGTTAGACAGGGGACCAGATGGATCCATAAAACCCAAGCTCTAATGAACCATATACCCACTATTATAATTAACTCTTAATTGTGATTGGACCTTGTCCATTAATATTAGGGCACACCACTATAGGCCCAATATTGAACTCTTGGACTAAATGTCATTTATTTTCTGTGAAGCTTATTAACAATTAATTAGTATAATCCATTTAGTATATACTATGCCTGTAGACATACCCCCAATATAATGCCATACTAGTAGGATGAAATTACCGTATTACCCTTCTAGTACATATGTACCTTTGAGTTGCCATTTTTCATCTAATGGATAATAGTTGACTATAGTGTTTATATCTGCTTATACCAATAAAGTCAAATTCACATAGAGAATACCGAGGCCATGGTTTGTATTATCCGAGTACTTGAAGAAATTCAAAGTGATATCATATGCATGGTGTCCATCATGAAAAACGTTCTACATATTTCATATACCTTATCTTCCAAGATACCGGAGTTCGAACCATAAATCGGAACTAGTCCTCTAGTAACTCAAAAAGACATAACACATGAAAGTAAGTTGGTTAATCACTAGAATTAAGGTCTTCTATAATAGTGCTAGATTAGTAAAATTAGAAATTTGAGTTACGGCACTTAACCTCAAATTCTAATTCACTAGGTCATGTTCGATGCTGTTATAACTTTCTTATAACATACTAGTATTTCTATCCGAAGACTCACTTCGATAATTAGAGACTTCATTAATTAAATAGACAACACTACATTCTATGGCATACTAAAGTATTCCATCTTCAATATGTAGAATGCGAAAAATTTAATTTAGACATAATGAAATAAAGAATATAATGTATTCCACATATGATCTCATCACAAGAATAATTCCTTATTACTCATTTCATGTCTTGGAATCTTTTAGATGCTTGCATAAGATAAACATACACATCACATGTATATCAATGGGACATAAATGAAATAGAAATTCATAACATAGAATTTATTAATAACAAATAGATACTAAATAATCCAATAAATATTGTTTATAATGTCCAAATAATAAAATACTTTATAGGATATTATTTCAACAATCTCCCATTTGGCCTTTAAAGCAGATGTGACATATCACGTAGTCTCATTCCTTCTAGGTGGTCCTCAAATACTTTGGTAGCCAAAGATTTAGTAAAAGGATCAGCAATGTTCTCTACAAACACTATCTTGCTCACTATCACGTCTCCTCTTTGAACAATTTCTCTGAGAACATGATATTTCCTCTCTATGTGTTTTCCTCTCTTGTGGCTTCTGGGCTCTCTGGAGTTAGCAACTGCTCTACTGTTATCACAGTAAAGTGTCATAGGTTGCTGTGTTCCAGGTACTACCTCGAGATTCAAAAGGAAATTACGAAGCTAGACCGCCTCTTTGGCTGCTTCAGAAACTGCCACATATTCGGCCTCCATGGTTGAATCCGCAACACAAGATTGGTTGATACTCTTCCATATAATGACTCCACCACCAAGGGTAAAGACTGAACCAGAGGTTGATCTTCTAGAGTCTTTATCAGATTAAAAATCTGAATTAGTATATCCAACAGGTGTTAGATCTTCTCCAGAATATACAAGCATATGATTTCTAGTTCTCCGAAGATACTTTAGAATATGCTTGACTGCACCCCAATGTTCAGGTCCTGGATTTGATTGGTAACGACTTACAATCCCCATAGCATACAAATAATTGGTCTTGTGCAAAGCATGGCATACATGAGACTTCCCACTGCCGAAGCATAAGGAATATTTCTCATATGTTCCTTCTCTTTTTCTGTCTTAGGAGAATTCTCATTAGACAAAGTAATTCCTTTACGAAAGGGTGTTAAACCTTTCTTAGAATTATGCATTGCAAACTTTACCAGTATTTTGTCTACATATGAAGCTTGAGATAAAATTATGTGTTTTTTCTTTCTGTCTCGTATAATCAGTATTCCTAGAATATAGCAAGCTTCACCTAAGTCTTTCATATCAAACTATTGTGATAACCAGACTTTCATTGATGATAATGATCTAATATCATTCCTAATGATTAGAATATCATCAACATACAATATCAGAAAAATCACTTTGTTATCCTGAATTCTTTTATAGACACAAGGTTCATCTATGTTTCGTTCAAAACCATAAGACTTAATTGCTTCATCAAATCTTATGTTCCATGATCTAGATGCTTGCTTGAGTCTATAAATAGATCTCTTAAGTTCACAAACTTTTCTTCTTGACCCTTTTCAACGAATCCCTCTGGTTGTACCATATAGATACGTTCATCAAGATTGCCATTCAGGAATGCAGTCTTGACGTCCATTTGCCATATCTCATAATCAAGAGATGCAGCGATGGATAAGAGTATGCGAATAGATTTGATCATAGCTATAGGAGAGAAGGTTTCTTCATAATCGATACCTTCTTTCTATATATAACCCTTTACAACTAACCTTGCCTTAAAAGTCTCCACTTTCCCGTCTATTCCTCTCTTTCTCTTATAGACCCACTTACACCCAATAGGTTTTATCCCTTCAGATGGATCTACAAGTTCCCAAACTTTATTAGAGTACATGGACTCTATTTCAGATTCCATTGCCTTTTGCCAAAGATCTTTATCAACAAAATCCATTGCCTCATTATAGGTGTAAGGATCAGATTCTTGGTCACAAGACTCTCCTATTCCCAAGTATCTTTCAGGTTGTCTCACAACTCTCCCACTACGACGAGGATCCGATGTTTGTTGAGTTTCAAGTGATTTATCTTTTCTAAGTGCTTTCTCTATCTTATCTTCTATAGATGGGCTGATAATATCATCAGTTAATTCGAACTAACTTACTTTTGGGCTTAAAATCTTTCATATAGTTTTCTTCCAAGAAAGTAGTATTTGTACTCACAAACACTTTCTTTTCTTTAGTACTATAAAAATAATACCCTCTAGTTCCTTTTGGGTGACCTACAAATAGACACAATTCAGATCGTGATTCCAACTTAGTCCTTTTCCCTTTCAACACGTATGCTGGACAACCCCAAATATGGATATGACGCAAACTAGGTTTATGTCCTTTCCATAGTTCAAATGGAGTCTTAGGTACTGACTTAGAAGGAACTCTATTCAGCAGGTACATAGCAGTTTCTAAGGCATAACCCCAAAAAGATGCGGGTAATTGTGAATAACTGAGCATCGACTTAACCATATCCAAAAGTGTCATATTTCTTCTTTCAGCAACACTATTTAGTTGAGGTGTACCAGGTGCTGTGAGTTAGGATAGGATCCAATTGTCTGTGAGAAATTCAGAGAATTCTCCAGAGAGGTATTCACCACCTCGATCAGATTGAATGATCTTTATGTTCTTTCCTAACTGCTTTTCAGTTTCTGCTTTGAATTCTCTGAACTTTTCAAAAGAATCCGATTTGTGTTGCATTAGGTAAACATAACCAAATCTAGAATAATCATCCGTAAACATAATGAAGTATTCAAATCCTCCTCGTGCTTGAATATTCAAGGGCCCATAGACATCAGTGTGTACTAACTCAAGACATTCTTGAACTCTAAGACCTTTTCTAGTAAATGGTCTTTTAGTCATTTTACCTTCCAGACAAGATTCACAAGTTGGTAATGGTTTGACTTCTAATGAACTTAGAGGTCTATCATTGACTAACCTTTGAATTCTGTTTAGAAAATATGATCGAGTCTCAAATGCTAGAGATAAGTTTCATCATTAGTACTCACTTTTACTTTCTTATGTTTAGATTCTATATATTTAGAAATATTTTCAAGATTGTGTAATGAGATACTTTTAGGTTGAATAAAGAAAATATTACTCCTATGAGTACCAATGCAAATAAGACTTTTATTCTTTCTAATAGAAACTTTATTGTCAAAATGAATAGAATAACTTTGTCTCATTAAATAGGAAACAGAAATCAAATTCCGTTTAAACACCAGAATGTAATAATAATTCTTTATTTCTAAAAACCTAAAAATATCGAAATTCAAAATAACATCTCCCATTGCACTAGCTTCAACTATTGAGCCATCTTTCAATCGCAGCGTGAACTCTTCACTAGCGAACTTCCTAGTTTCCTTGAACCCCTGCAAAGTATTACAAACATGGTCAGTGGCTCCCGAATCTACGATCCAAGAATTGATAGAATCAACCACATGACAAGCCTCAATGAACAACAAATTGTCATTACCTTGTTTGTCCTTGTCATTGTCCTTTTCCCTTTTAAGGACTAGGTAAGTTTTTCAGTTCCTCTTCCAATGTCCATCCTCACTGCAGTGGAAACATTTTCCCTTTTGTTTGGCATCCTTCTTGGTCTTCTTTTTCTTTGGAGCCAGAGAAGCAGAAGTCTTTTTCTTCCACTTACTTTTTCTTCCACTTACCTTTGTCTTTCGACTTAGGTTTGGAAGAACTAGCTTGAGTTACATTAGCCTCAACTGACCCCGACTTATTCTTCTTAAGAATATTCTCTGTTATTTGTAGATCTTTCATCAGGCCCGTAAGAGTATAATCCTTCCGGCAAATTTCATGATCAATCTTAAATTGATTGAAAGTGTTTGACAATGTGTTCAAAACCATGTCAATTTGGCTGTCACAATCAATTTCAGCTCCAAGGATTTCCAGTTCGTTAAGATATGTGATGACTTTCATCATATGTTCCTGAATTGGAGTACCCTTCTTTTGACAAAGATTCATAAATGCACTTGTAGCCTCATTTCTAGCTTGACGACCGAGACTGGCGAACATTTTGTCAACACTCAATATAATGTCAACAGCAGCATCCATCCCACAATGTTGTTGTTGCAATATATTGCTTATTGAGCCAAGTATATAGCACTTAGCTATCTCATCAGATTGCTTCCACTTATCATATAAGTTTCTTTCATCGTTGGTGGATTCCTCAGTTGGCTGAGCAGGACATGGAGTGGTGAGAACCCACTTATGTTTATCAGCAGTAAGCACTATGTCTGAGTTACGTTTCCAGTCTACATAGTTTTTACCGTTCAGCTTATTTTGTGTGAGTAAAGTGGATAAGGGATTAAGTGTCATATCTAATGAAAAATAAATAAATATTCCACGTATAAGCAAACATCATTTATTATGTTTCGAATAATTAACATAAAATATTTAAGCATACAATATGCAAGTGAAGTATCCCTAAGACTATCACTTATATTCATGGTAATTTTACTTACCACTGATTACAAGCCTCATACAGGAAGTCATGCAATCAGCAAGTCAAACTGAAACAATTTCAATTAGTAAATAGACAGATAACTCTTATCCCATATTTCTAACTACCATTCTTTTTGGTCCTTTAATCGACTAATAAGAACTCCTACGGGAGGATATTAATGTTTCAAGTTGAGTATTTAACCATTGTTTCGGTAATTAAGCTTTCTATATAAGATCGTCTCCTACAAGCGATCAGCCTCATATAGTCAACCTAGTACCTTATCCTTAGAAGCTTATTTCGAGTATTACCCAGACGAAAAACCCTCATAAGGGAGCTCAGCAAGATTCTGAGGCAAGGCTCATCTTAATAAATAACGAACCAACAATAGAGACCATAGGTATCACATACCTTCTCCTACTCAATATTTTATAATAAGGGATTTATATATTTTACCCAGTGATCTAACTAGTTTAGTAACCTAAAATCAATTATGTAAGCATGTTCATATTTGCATGAGAGTAACTCTAATTTTCTATATGACATGTTACTAAAGATCATGTAATAATACTTAATTATTAGGTATGCATGCATCATTGTCCTAATAATACCAAAATAGTAAGCAGATAAATAGTTAATTGTTAATGATTTATTAATTTTTAGGAATTTAAAATTATTTAACATTTATATAATTCTAACTGATAAGAAAATGCTAAATATTTAAATATGAAAGTATTTAAAATTTAAATTAGAAAAGATTTTCACAAAATCTAATTAGTTTAAATAAAAGATTTAACTAATTAAATCTCCTTAAATATCTCAAATTTAAATTTCAACTTTTGAAATCTTAATTTGAATTTAACTTCCTTAAATATCTCTCATTTTCTTATCCTGTCAGATTTGAATTCAAAATTCAAATCAATATCTAATCTCATTAAATATCTACCAACCATAAATTCAAATTTGAAGATTTGAAAAGATATTCTGATTTAAATTTAAATTTCAAATCTTCACAAAATTTGAAATTTAAAAGATAGAATATTTTACAAATAAAATCTTCAACAATATCCCTAATTTGAATTTAAACAAATTTAAAATTCAAAAATAGATTACCTACTATCATATAATCAGTTTTTAAAAATATCTATTCAAATTTGAATTTAAAACTAAAAGGATATTATCTCATAATATCTAATTTTTAAAATTTCTATTTTAAAATATCTCTAATTATTCAAATAATAATTAAAATATTATGGGTATCAATCATATCCACAATTCAAATTAAAATATCCTATCAATTTGAATTTCAAAAATTCAAATTTAATAAGGATTTTAAAATTTTGAATTTAAAATTTAATCTATCAGTTTTCATAAAACTATGGATAAATTAAATTAATTTTAAAATGAAAATAATTAAAATTATGGCCGAAAATACGAAACGTGTCGGGACAAGCTAACAAACGGAACGGGAAGCCGGCATGCGGCCACGCTCAGAACAACTACCGAGCACCAACGGGCTCGCATAATGCTACGTGGCCTCGCTCGAGACAACTCCTGAGCGACAACGGGCTCGAGTAATGCTTGCACATCAAATGTACAAAGCGGCACCCCAAGCAGAGAAGGCAAAGGCCACCCGCGTGGCCGGCGCACAAGAGGCCACCCACTAGCCATGCGCTGATCATATCCGCATGGCCAACAAGGCCGTGCTCGCGCGCCATGCGCAGGGTGATCCCGTGCGACATGCGCGGATCACATCCGCTCGGCCAGCGAGACCGTGCCCGCACTGCATGCGCGGGGTGCACCCGCGTGGCCTACACAGGGAGGCAGCCCACAGGCCATGTGCGGATCCCATCCGCGTGGCCAGCGGCGCCTCACCGGTGCGGCCATGTGTGGGATTGTACCTGTGCAGCCCACGTGAAGGTCACACCCGCGGGGCTCACGCGGGCGGTGCGCACAGCTCCTAGCCGTCGCTCTGTCGTTTCGTTCGTTTTTTTTTTAAATTGAAAAAATAGTTTTCATAAAACTCCAAAAAATAATTAAAGATCAAAATATTTCCATGCATAGTTTTATCAAGAACATAAAATATGAACGCATAGAAATTAAGAACATGCCAAAAAACGAAAATCAAAATAAATATGATCATTTTCTCTAGCAACATCTAATCAAATAAATATTCAAACTCATTGAATCTATTGACCATCATACAAACTAGAGCATACTCATAATATGAACAAGACCAAACATAAACAAAATCTTTCTGGAAATGAAAAACATCAATCAACAAGAGAATAGACCGGAGTAAAACATACTAGATCAAAATTAAAACTTGGCTCTGGTACAAATTGCTGGTGTTTAATGGAATAAATTTCTGAAAAATATTTTCATTAAATCATTTTAAAGAACACCATAGTTTTGTAAAATCAAAAAACGCAGCGAAATTGGTCGTATAAATTTTTATTTTTACAAAATGTTTCAGATCGTGATCTAACATGAATTAACTCTTGATCTAGACAAGAACAATACCCAGATTCGCTCCACAACTTTCTCGTCTTCTTGCATATTCTCGAAAGCCATTTGATTGATCTGGTGGATGGTCACCTTCTTGATTCCTAATAAAGAGATCCGCAAATGAACAAGAAGACAATCTTCTTGAACCGATTTCTCAGGGATGGCTGAAACACCAAGGAGAGTGAATCCCTAGTGGTGGCCGATTTTCTCTGCTCTCTCTCTCTCTCTCTGTTTTAGTGTGACACTCTTTTCTCAAGTGGTGTTTCACGTGTAACACTTGTGTCTTGTTGTTAGAGAACTTTTCTCTTAAATATAGAGAGATTAGTAAATCCTAATAGGCTTATTAGGCTTGTTGGGCTTAACTGATCATCAAATGACCATTGGGCTTTAATTTGAGTAAGACAGGGGACCAGATGGATCCATAAAGCCCAAGCTCTAATGAAACATATAGCCACTATCATAATTAACTCTTAATTGTGATTAGACCTTGTCCATTAATATTATAGCACACCACTATAGGCCCAATATTGAACTCTTGAACTAAATGTCATTTATTTTCTGTGAAGCTTATTAACAATTAATTAGCATGATCCATTTAGCATATACTATGCCTGTAGACATACCTCCAATGCAATGCCGTACTAGTAGGATGAAATTACCATATTACCCCTATAGTACATATGTACCTTTGAGTTGCCATTTTTCATCTAATGGATAATAGTTGACTATGGTGTTTGTATCTGCTTATACTAACAAAGTCAAATTCATATAGAGAATACCGAGGCCCTGGTTTATATTATCTAAGTACTTGAAGAAACTCAAAGTGACATCATATGCATGGTGTCCATCATGAAAAATATTCTACACATTTCATATATCTTATCTTCCAAGATACCGGAGTTCGAACCATAAATCGGAACTAGTCCTCTAGTAACTCAAAAAGACATAACACATGAAAGTAAGTTTGTTAATCACTGGAAAGTTTGTTAATCACTGGAATTAAGATCTTCTACAATAGTGCTAGATTAGTAAAATTAGAAATTTGAGTTACGACACTTAACCTCAAATTCTAATTCACTAGGTCCTGTTCGATGCTGTTATAACTTTTTTATAACACACTAGTGTTTCTATCCGAAGACTCACTTCGATAATTAGAGACTTCATTAATTAAATAGACAACACTACATTCTATGGCATACTAAAGTATTCTATCTTCAATATGTAAAATGCGAAAATTTTAATTTAGACATAATGAAATAAAGAATATAATGTCTCCCACATATGATCTCATCATACAAATAATTCCTTATTACTCAATGCATGTCTTGGAATCTTTTAGATGCTTGCATAAGATAAACATACATATCACATATATATCAATAGGACATAAATGAAATAGAAATTCGTAATATAAAATTTATTAATAACAAATAGATACTAAATAATCCAACAAATATTGTTTATAATGTCTAAATAATAAACTGCTTTATAGGACATTATTCCAATAATGCCAAGGCGTGGGATCACTAAATTTAGACTTAAAGGCAAATTAGCTCCCAGATATATTGACCATTTAAGATTATTGCTAGAATTGGGCCCGTAGTGTATCGCTTAGAATTACCACCACAATTGGGCCAAGTGCACAATGTTTTTCATATCTCGATGCTCAGAAAGTATGTGCCTAACCCATCGCATGTCATTTAGTATGTGGAAGTACCATTATAAGAATATGTAACATATGAGGAATAATCAGTTCGAATACAAGGGTAGAGAGCTCAAAGTTTCGAAAAAGAGAGATACCACTTGTTAAGGTTCTCTGGCAGCACCACAAGTAAGACGAAGCTGCTTGGGAGCTAGAAATAGAACAGTATGAAAAATATCCTCATTTATTTAACTTTCAACTTGAAGATGTTCTTTGACCTTTGTATTCGAATTTCGAGACAAAATTCTTTTAAGAGGGAGAGAAAGTAAAATCCTAAAATTTTTAAGCTCAAATAAGTAATTTTGAATCAAAGGTGTTTTGGTAATTCTTCATTTTCATATTAATTAAATAAAAATCTAAAAATATTTTAAATTAAATTATTCATGTTGAACTTAGACAAAATAAAGTCTAGATGCATTTGGGGCAAAAGTGAAAAAGGAATTACAACTCGGGAACAAAAATATAATTAAGGAGGGATTAAAGTGAAAGAATCTTTTTAAAATTTATGGCCAAAGTGGAATTTTAAGAATATTTTTTGGTCAAACCAGAGACTGACACGGTGTCCCACTATTTATAGTTTCAGAAATTGCCTATTAATCCCTCAAATTTTTCTTCTTTTTCCCCAAAATTCCCAAGCCAAATACGAGAAACCTAACCTCAGTTATTGTTCACCTGCAAGCTCACCGCTAGCCCAGCCACCCAATGCGCCTACCCGCTGTGACCAAGAGGTGCTGACGAAGCCATGTCGGGTGTTGCCACCATGAACCGCTGCTTCTCACCAGAGCTAGGAGCTCCAAAAGTTTCCGCTATCGCATTGGAAAGTCACTCACCATTTTCGCCATAGCTCGTGAATTACACCGTTTCATGTGCCACAGGTCGATCCCTCGTCGGAACCCATTTTTGCAAACTATATGTCTAACGCAATATTTTTAGGTGTTTTGAATTCAATGGTGACCTCCATTTCTCAATTTGAGGCCCTATTTGGAAATTCACTTTTTAAAGTGAATGTGTTGGGATTCGGAAAGGACAGTCTAAACAACCAGCTGATCAACAAAGGACTTTTCTAGCGTCGTTAGTTCAGTATAATTACTATTTTGAGGTAGGAGATTCAATTTCCTTGTTTTCTATTATTTTTTATTAAAATTGAAATTTACTTTGAAATATGAAATTTCATGAATTTATTAAATTAAATTATTTGAATCATTATTTTAATAAACTGTGAACTTATGAAACATTGTGGACTGTTATGGATATTTTACATATGATTTTGTTCAAGTTTTAAACTTGGGATTTGATTAAACCATAGGAACTGTACTTTTGGCTTTTAAGTACAAAATGGATTTCTATTAAAAAATCAGAGTACGTCTAAAATGTCAAATCACTGCATGGTTATTTGAGACTCTATATATTGCACATTTCATATGATCATGCATGAGAATCATCTTAGGCATCACGGTGTTGTAGTAGGTGGACTAATACACCTGCCTTCGGTAAGAGCCAGTAAACCTGTACGAGATTTGTTTTCTGGCTATCTCCACTCAGTAAGTGTAGGTATTCGGTGCCCCTCTAGTTCGGTAAGATTAGACACACGAGTATCCCTCTAGTTTTCAGAGATAGATGTCAGGTAGAGAGCACTCAATATATATAGTATAAGTTGCTCTAGTCATTATGAGATGGTAAGAACTCATGTGAGGTGTTGATTTATGTAATTTATATTATGCTTGATTTATTATGAGTTTCAATATGCTTGACCTTGATATCTGATTTTGGTCTTTAGTATGACTTTCTGTAATAGTTTTCTACTTATGTTTTGAATACTTGGTATTTAAAAAAATGCTTTTCAGTATTACTAACTATGCAGACGTTTTGAGAATTATAAAAAGGTTTTCCCAAAAAGAGTAATTGGATAACCTATTGGGTATTTTATACTCACCCTCCTACTTTTTTCACAGGTAGTATCCAGTGTGATATTGACAACTAACAAGCCGATTAAGAGGCTATTTTTTACTTATAGTTTGTGACTTGGTAATGGTAGGAGTGTGGATTTAAGACTTGTATCTATGTCTTGTAAAATAAATAGATTATGTTAGCATTCAAACTAAGTATGCTACTTTGAATATGTCTGTAAACTATATATGTCATACTAGCTTGATGTTAAGATATGAATGATGATGCTCAATTAACTATTTGAATTTGATTTTTCTAATAATTATTTAGTCTATATTTATCGGTAATTTTGAACTGTGGGATAGGTTTACTAGTTAGAATTCCAAATATTTTTATTCATCTTGTCGTCTTAAAAATTCAAAACTCTTAAAATTTTTTATTTATAAATTAAGAAATTTTCAATTCCAGCAAAATTCTCCTTTTGCCAATGCCCCAGAGTTTGGTTCATGACAATATTATATTTTATTATGTAGTTTTCTATTCGCAAAATTAGGAAACTTTGGCCATCCTTATCTATATAAAGGGGCTCAATTTCATTATTTTATAAGGAAAAAAATTATACACTCAAAGTCACATAGAAAATACTAGTTAGAGCTTCAATTTGAGATTTTAAGCTCTCTTGTAATATCTTTAATATAGCACCATAAGGGTAATATACTATCTTTTTGGGTAGAACCACGCTAAATTCTTATATTCTTACTATTTACTCCAATTTTACTATTATTAATAATTGAACTCTGACAAGAAATTTGATCCATCAACTGTTATGATTCATCTACATCAAGTCAAGTTAGACGGCCATCACAAAAATGCGGTCAAGAGGTATAAATATATAACTCCATGCAATACAAACCGAGGTTTTTTTCTTTTCTTTTTCTTTTTCCAATATAAGCGTTTATCTTTTGTTTATGTATTTTTGAGGATTTTATACTACTCCCATCACATATCTGAAGAAAGAAGTATTAGCATCCTCTAAGTCTATACATGTTTATATGTATGGTTATAGATCATGGATCTTGAAGATCGATTGTTGTAGCCTTTTGAAGTGGAAAATAAAAAATAGAAGAATACAACGGTTTTGACAATTTACTAATTGAAACTAACATTCGAACATAATTATTTTTCACAACCAAATCCATAAGCAATTCAGTGGCAAGATGATCCTAGATATGAAGTATTGTACTCATATATAGCATAAAAAGGAAAGACCAAATGAGATAATTTGGATTAAGTTACATATGATATGCTGTACTAAACACAGCTTATTAAGCTAGATAAACAATATTCTGTTAGACTATTCTTTCTCCGATCCAATGAAATCTGATACATTCTCGGGATCACGATTCCGAAAATCCAAAGCCGAAAGAGACCTGAAATACTGAGCCAAGGCACTGCCTTCCTTGTGGTTGATGATATCAGTGACTGAGGCCTGTAAGAGAGTGAAGTTCTTGACATTCTTAAGCATATCAAGATTGATGTTCTTTAGAGCATTGGGATGAGCCTCAGTTTTTGCATATCTCTTTTGGTTGGAACTGAGAATTGGTGAAAGAGATGCCTGGAAGATGATCTGATCTTCATGTCCTGTTTGCTTGCTGCTGGAGGAATTACCGCTGCTTGCAGTACTGGTAGTGCCCATCTCTTGGCTGTGAATGATTGGTTGATCAGAATTCTTTACCTGGAAAAAAAAAGAGAAAATATATAATGAGCTAAAAATGTCCTATTGATACATCATCTTGAAGACACAGGAGGAGCCACTATATTGCCAAAACAAAGAATACAAAATTTTCCAACTGAACATAAGAAGTCAATGACTAAACACTAGTATATATTCTTCAATGAAATATTTTAAATTCAACATTTTCCCCCTCCTTTTGTCAAAAGGTCAAGATGGCAAAACAAAAAATAAAAGGACAAAAAACAAAAACAAAAACAAAAAACACTTACTTCTTGTCTAATCATGGAAGGAAACAAGCTTGAAGTTTCTCTAATGAGGCATAATTATCCCGGAATAATAAATGTTATTTAGGGGCTTTTAGTAGAGTTCATCCAAGGTCTATTCCTTGGAGGAATCTCTAGAATGAAAATTATATATTAAATGTGAAGACGAAATGAAATAGTAAAAGAAAATGTAGCTTCAAATATGACCATAAAAACTTGTTTGTTTGAGCTTCTTCTCAACAAATGTAAAAACCCGGATTTTGGGAGGGTAATTTGGACATTTTACTAATTTTTCAATAAAATATTGGGAGGATTAATTTGCAAAAATGTTGTGCAGAAGGACTAAATTGTAATTTTTGGGAGACTGATTTGAAAGAGATTTGAAATTTTGGGGACTTATGTGTAATTTTTAAAAAATTGCGCAGCCCTATAAGACAGGGTCACATGCCCTATCCTTTTTCTTTCTCTCTCTCTCTCTTCTCTCTCTTCCCCCCCGATCTCTCTCTCTCTCTCTCTCTCTCTCTCGGATCTCTCTCTCAGCCCGTCGACATTAGACCGCCACAGGAGGCGCTGCTACTGTCGTTCGCCCATGCAACTGACCGGCGAAGCCTCCTCGTGTGACGCCGAAGCCGTGCCGCCTGTCCCCGGTCGCCGCCGTTACCTGCAACGTTAGAAAAGCTCCAAAATGCTCGAATCGGATTTTTGGCCGCCGGCGACGATTTCGGCTACAATTCGACCTCCAACCGGTCCCGTTGGATTCGTCTCGTCGCAAGGATCATCAAGGTATATATATCTCAACCCCATTTTGGCCGGATTGAAAGTTGCCATTTTTGGATATTTTGAGTTTAAGTTTGACTTTTCGATCCAGCTGTTGGATTATGTTTTGTTGTTATTTTTAGATTGTACTCAGAAAATAGAGAAGTTTAATATATATATATATATATATTGTCTATGTTTGGTGACCGGCACGGAAATCGAAATAGGACTGCTAAGATTTGCCTCAATTTACATGCCACTGGCCCGGTGTGGGCCCAAACCCGAATTAGACAAGTTATGTGTCTAACCTAGCTATTTTGGGTACTAGGAATTCAGCGAAGAGGTCCGTTTATGGAATTGAAGCTCCGTTGAGAAGTTGGTTTTTCACAAGAGGACGATCGAGAGCTTGGAATTGGTTCCCGACCCTCTGGGCGATCGTCAACGACACCTTGAGGATTCGATAGCGTGATATCGCTATTCGAGCGAGATAGGGACTCAATTACCTCAGTTTTATATCGTTTTTGAATAAAACTTATTTTCTGCAATATATGAGAACAAATATGATTTTTGGTTTTCTTGAACATCTGTTATGGGAATTTATTGTATGATGTATACGTATTGTATTGCTCTGGGAATTTTCTGAGTACATATTATTTTGGGTATATTAAAAATAGGGCCGTTATGCTATCCGTTTTTCTATAAAACCTAATACGTTGATTTTATTGAAAAATCCGAGCATAATTATTTTCACACTTCAGTTCTATATTGCACATGTCATAGGATCATACATGAGCACCATGTTAGCATCGTGGGTTTACAGAGTGGTGCTGCGTACCCCACCGTCAGTGTAGAGTCTGTAAACTCACGCGGGGTTTTGTTACTTCTGATTACCTCTCTATTTGGTGGGCGTAGGCAATTCGGTTGCACCTCTAGATTTGGAAAGCAATACATGGGTGTCCCCTCCGAGTATGGGCTTAGGTATCAGGCAGGCTATTAGGCATACTTAGTGCCATCATCCTGGGTTTCCACAGATGAGAGGATGAGAGCTCATGGGTATGGGTTGATTTGTGTCATGTGCATATGGATTGAATGGTTTTGATTATACTGCTTTTATATATATATGGATTTCCGGTTTGGATTATATATATATATATATATATATATATATATATATATGTATATTTGGGACTAAACTAACCATGTAGGAATTCTCTATCACTAAAATATTTTCGACCGGGTAATTGTTTTTCCTACTGGGTATTTTATGCTCACCCCCCCTCCCTTACCTTCTTCCTCAGGTGGTGTCCAGTGCGATCTCAGTGATCAAGAGGAGTAAGGGGTCATCTTGACTGTATTTCGTTATCTTAGTAATGCTAGAAGCTTATTGCAGTGGTGTTCGGATTGTTTGGGTGTTTTTTTAGCATTGAACCAAGATCATTACTTTCTATTTTGTCTGTGAACCTATATATACCATTTTGGGATTTGAGTTTCATTGTGGATGATGATATTGCTTGGAATTATATTTGATTTTACATTTTTTTAAATAATTATTCGATCTATGTTTAATGGTGTATACAAACTGTAGGAGTAGTTCACGGGATGAAATTCTAATTATTTTATTTTAATGGACCGTTTTATAAAAACAAGAATTTTTGACACTTTTCAAATAAATCAAGGAATTTCCCACCTTTGTGAAATTCCTCTTCTGCCACTGACCCGGATTTTGGGTCGTGACAATAAATATTTGGTTAAGTGCACTTTATGAGTCCAACTTAGACTTCGATTTAAATTTCAACTGTAACATTAGATTGGAGCTCGAATAACATTAGTGTTCTTACTTTCAGATATTTTTTTTTTGGGGTGTGGGGAGAAGTCATGCACCACTATATTAAATGTAAGGGATATTTATCATTGCAAGTTTACCTCCTTAGAATGTTCATGACCACCTTTAGTCTGTTCATGAAATAGCTCCTTCTGCTTACGTGCTCCTCGATATGTTTGGGATGCTTTCTTTGATTTTGAGCTCTTCCCCCTAAAAGAATGAAATGCTGAATCAATTAGCTCAAGTATCAAATTGATTGCACAATCCTAGGAAATGTTTGGCCATCATATATGCTGGAACAAAGACCAATGGTTTTGATAGCATGTAATGAGATTCCTAGGGGCTTGCTTTGCATCATGTATGCCTTTTGTCCTTCAGAGTGAAGTAAATACCGACATTTTCTTAAACATTATCTTGAGGACGATCTTCACTCTTTATTTCACTTCTAAAAGCAAAAAACATAGAACATATATGTTGTCAAGGAAGCCCCGAGTCATTTGTATATATTCAACGGAATCCTTGTTTCATGATAATACAGATTATCCATAAGGTAAAAAGAAATCAGTATTCCTCCAATATAATAAGAATACAAATGATAGAAATTGGATTTCTATACCTATAACTGATGGTCCAATGTTACATCATAAACTTGGTTTTCATTATGTGTTTCATTTAGTAGTAAGAAAAGAGAATTTAAAGTTTAAAAACGAATAAATAAACAATTTCCAATTTTTCATCCACGTACTGCCAATTCATCTTAAAATAATATTCGTTTGTGGCTTTCTTTTCATATCTTATTCAATTTGAAGCATATTATATAGAAAACTAAAGGCATTTGAAAGTCAAATGTTTAAAGAAATTTCCTGTTAGAAAGTATAACATACGTCTTTTTGTCCTTGATTTGAGTTGGTTCATTTTCCTCAGTGTATATTACCGGTAGAGCAGAAAGTTCACACGCCAAGGGACTTGTACTAAAGAACTGTAAGCAAAAAGAACTACTCAGAAAAGACCCTGAATGGTATTTTTAATCCAGCAATTCAAACAATCAAGGGAAATAGAAAAAGAGTATATCAAACAAATTGTACTTTTATGTGACTAATTCCCTACTCATTTATGGGTAGTGTTATATTTAGTAAGAACAAAATGACAATCTTCTCCCACACCCCCTTTGGTTTCTTCTTCTATCATAGTAAGGATGGTTGATCATTATTGGAGCGAAAAAAGGATTAAGATCTGTACTAACCTGATGATCACAACTTCTCTTCTTTTTCTACTACTCTTTTAAAACTTATGCCAAAATCTTTAAATTTTTATGCCCTAAACATTTTACCTAAGAAATAGTGACACATTTTCTCTTTCTACTCACGTTACTTTGGAGAGCAGAAGCAGCACTGCCACGGCATGTGGGGTCTAAAGCAAGAAGTTGGGTCGAGAGACCGAATGAAGAGTCAGGAAAATCCTTGAAGGCCTCTTCAAAACTAGGTTTGTAATGTTGAGGTGGTCGAAAGCTTGTTGGTAGTTTCATTTTTTTCCAATAATCATCTGAGGGTGCACCACAAAGCTTGAAGATCTTATGAAGCTGCTCAACCTGAATGCAAAACAATAACAGATGAAAATTGCAGTTCTTTAAGAATATATCACAATAATCCTTCTTTTTTTTTTTCTGGTATTTCGGGGTTCTAATATTAGGAGGATCAAGATATTAACTCTAACAAAACTGAATATGTTAGAGGTAAATAGAAATGTGGAAATTAATTTTAGAAAAAGTAATACATAGATGTCTTTTCTCCCTTTATACCACTAAGGTGATGATAGCTCTAGTTTTACCCCTTAGGATGACCAATTGGTATGATAACTTGTGTGACAAGAACACATGTAGTTTACTTAGTTTCATTCAATATCCTAACCAATGGATGTATATAGTTCATAGTAATATATAAGTATTAAAGATGTTCACCTCTGTTCTCCCTGGCATAAATGGTCGTCCAATGAACATCTCAGCCAATAGACATCCAGCACTCCAAAGGTCGATACCAACTCCATAATCCGTTGAACCTAACAAAAGCTCTGGAGCTCTATACCAGAGTGTCACAACTCGGCTTGTAAGAGGACGCTTATCTTTAGGAGGAAAGAAATTTGCTAGTCCAAAATCTGCGATTTTGAGTGTTCCACTTTTATCTACTAGCAGATTGGAAGCTTTAATGTCGCGGTGTAAAATTCCCCTCTCATGACAGTGCTGGAGACCAGAAAGCAGCTGTTGCATATAGCATTTGACCTGTATGCAACACACCAATGTATCAAGCCTATGAGATTCTCTAAACTGCTGAAAATGGCATCTACAATAAGACATTTACGTGTTTACTAGTTTAGTAGTTCACTTTTAAGAGTTTTTTTTCGAAAGACAAAAAAGTATTTAATTGTCAACTATTCACAAATTTCTATCAGAGTTAAAAAAAAAAAATAAAGTTACCCTGAGGCAAAAATTTAGAAGAGTTCAAACTAAAGTCTAGGTGAAATAGTTATGGTAAATGTGAGAACAGGAGAGGGAATGCAAACCTGTGCTTCGTTGAGCTTCTGTGCTGAACGGGAAATAACTTTGGTCAGGTCTGCTTGCATGAAATCGAAAACCAGATAAAGACTATATTGCATTCTTGATGTGGCAACCCCTTCAAGCTTGATGACATTAGGATGATCTAGCTTCTGTAGTATCATTATCTCCCTTGCCATAAACCTGATACTCTCAGGCTCCGATGTGTCGAACCGGACCTTCTTCAAAGCAACAATCCTCTTGGTCTTTCTGTCCCGGGCTTTGTACACGTTGCTATATGTTCCATGGCCAATCTGCAGAAACCAAATAATCCAAACCCATTCAAACCATATCTTACTCTGTCCTAAAGATCTAATACCATTTCCTATCTCTTATTAAATTGGGAATTATTCTCACACTTCTAAATTGTTTAAAAGAACAGGACGCTAGCCGGTCAATCATTTTCCTATTTTTCTTCCAAGTCGAGTGGAAAATGAGAGTATAGAGTAAAAGAACTACGGGGAAACAAAGACTAAAAAAAAAAAAAATCAAACCTAGAAGACATACAACCAGAAATCTGATAAAAATTTAAACCAAATTGGAAAGGAGGGTTGATATTAGAACCAAGAACTGCAGCCATATGTAGCTTCTCAAAAACTAATCCTATCAACTCCTTAAGGAACTTCCACAATAAGATGGCACAAAGATACATACATATATTGAAATAATTGGAAATAAGAATCTGTTCATGGATTTTATAGTTTAGCAATAAAAATATGACAAAGCAATATCTTGGATATAGAATCATTACAACTGTACTACATACAAACCTTAGCAAGTTTATCATAGGAATCAGCACTCTTTGGGACCAAACCAGCCAAAACCTCTTGAGATATATTATCAACAAGCCACTTAGGCCATCCATTAACAAGCTCATCTCCTCCGATCTTCTTCTTCTTTTTGGCAATCCTCGCCGAATCACTCCGACTACTCCCGCCATTATTATTAGTCCCCTTGTCAAGCTCAGCTCCACCTCTAAAATCAACAACGCCCAGAATCTTATTACCCTCAGGCTGAAGCCTCAATATTTTACCAACCTGTTTTCCACTTACCGACCCATCTCCCAATTTACTTCCACCAACGTAGTAATTGTCCTTTTTCAACCTCTCAATGCTGCCCCGGGGCGGGGTCGGGGTCGGGGTCGGGGTCGGGTTCGGTGAGTTGGCCTTCGCCTGAACACAACCCATTATTCGTCGACGGGGGCGGAGGAAGAAGTCTCCGAATTAGTCCGTTTTGGCGGGAAGGAAAGATTCGATGGAAACTAGGTGACATAGTATTAGATGAAAGGGAAGAAAGTTGTTGGGGAGTGGAGTGGAGCTTATTGGATGAAATGTCAAACGTGAAAAGACGGGTTGATGCTACCGTCCTTTTTGGCCTGCATTGCTTGGATTTTTGCTGGTGACGAAAAGCACGTAACCCCCCAACCCTTTGGTCATTGTCAATGTCAAGCTCTGGTCTTTCCGCCATGGCCATGGATTGAATATTGAACAATTTTTTCTCTTTTTCTTTTTTTTTTCCCCCCCCTGAAAATAAGAAATAAAATTCTTCTTTATAGTCTTCATTTTCAACGAAGTTGAGATTTTTAAAAAGTCGTTGAAATACCAATCTTTCGCGGGTAGGAGAAGAAGTGCTTTGCTTTCCTAAAAACATTAAATGAATAAATAAATGTAAAAAGATTGCGAGGACAATAAACTGGTTGGCATTCAAATCATTAATTAAAAAAATTTATATTTATATTTATATAAAAAATTTAAATCATTCAATAAATTTCGTTTCCTCGAATCATTCAAAATGTATAAATATATATATATATAAACGCAATAAATTAATGGGAAAAAAAAAACTTGAGAAGAAAACAAACTAGAGAAATATTTATATATCATAATTGATTATATACTAAATATCTCACAATTAAGTTGGCATTGTCGTTCTATTTGTTATTTCATTTTATGGCACAATCGGTCATCGTGCTTAACTTATGAGAGTGGAATGACTCACATATTTAGATCATATTGTATTGTATTTAAGTTAGAGTTATGTCGTGTTATGTCATCATTCTAATAGACCCTTCATCGTACTTATTATTAAGCCTAAACTGCAAAAAAAAAAAAAAAAAACTTTAAAAATTGAATATTCTGTAATTTTAAAGTTTAAAATTTGGATAAAATTCTTCCAAGTAGCATTTTATACTACTTTTGTTCCCTTAAAATAGGATTAGATTTACCGTTCATTTTATTCAGAAACATATTTACGTGTATATATATATATGTTCAAGTCTCCAGCACTTATCATAGGTTATAACAAAGGTTTGCATAAGATTTTCAATTCTCACATTCCAACATAATTCTTCATATTTTAATTTTTACTAATTTTTATCAAAAACTTGTTCGTTTCCTAATATAGTAAAATTTATTGTTACCAGAATTTATTATTCAATTTTATATAAATTATTAGGATCAAATACAATTTTCAAATATTATGTTGTGATGATTAATTTATATGAGTATTGTTTCTTTTCTTGAAAGATATTTGGTTCTGTAAATTTAAGAAATATATTTGAATATAAAAGATAATCTTGATTTTAAAACTAAACTGATTCAAAGAAATATTCTCACATTTAGAAACGCAAGGTTTTTCATCAATATAATAAAAATAGAAGAAATTTTATGATTTTAATTTCTCATATTTTGTTTTATAGAAAAAAAAAATTCTTATTATTACTCTCACTGAAATAAAAATCTTAAAACCGTCGCTATGCGCGCTTGATCTATTTTGTCCATGAAGTTTATCTAGACATGATCCGTTTACAACCACCAAAGGCCACGACATATATGTTTCACAATCTTGATGCAATTATAAATATTCCACGTAGAATGATATTTGATGTTCAAAATTCTTCTATATTCGGATCTAATATCTAGGGAAGAAAACTGCAGGTCCGCAGATGCTATACAATTCCAACATCCTTCCGCACATCAATGCTTAAGCTTAACGAAATCCATCCTTAGTTCACCCTTTGATCATTTTATAAATATTCGATGGTAGGGAATTCATCCAGCCTTCTTCCTCTCTACCCAAAAAACAAAAGGTTTGTCTTCTTCATCTAATTTCATCTTATATTTTTATCTCTTATATATATATATATGAATTCTTTGAGAAATTGTCTTATTATCATTTGAAATGTTGCTACTGAACTCTTATTTTGCAGTTGTAATTGATTTGAAAGAATTGGGTTTTCGTTTTACACATTCTCTATTTGAAATTTGGATCTTGTGGATTGTATGGTAGACTATATTCTTCTAACTTGCTAATGATATTTGGTCCTGGATTATGCTCCATAATTTTTTTCTAGTTTTTACGAATATGTACTGTGAAATTATGTGTTCATAATGTCCTTAATATGTTTGGAGAAATCCATTTGTATCAAAGTTAATTGTAATGTTGTAGAGTGAACTTTTTTCCCTTTTGGATTAAAGAATCAAATCTTTTATAGCTTTACTAGAAATTTCTTGATATGAACTATTATTAACCATAAATGCATAGATCTTTCTTCGTCTTTTGTTTTTTTGAAATGTAAATACTCATGCTTTATGAAGCGTGAAAAAAAAAAAAAAAAAAAACTGAATCGGAAGGGGGAAAACTGCTACTAAGGCAGGAAAAAGAGAGAGAAATAAAAAAAAAAATGACAATCACCCTTTGTGGAATTTATTGTCTCCTTTTAATAGAAGTTTTTTTTTTACTTCCAATGTGGAGTTTATTATCTCCACTTGATGAGAGTTTATTTCACTCCCTTTGCAGAATTTTCTTTTTGTGCAAATTTAAATTTGAGGATGATTATGAGAAGACGGTAAAAATAAGCAAGTGCATGTGTGACACTCCTTCAAGCAATCTAATTATAATGCCTATGAAAGTTTTGTGAAGTATGAAGGATTTGAGTATGAAGGTTTTAAGCATGAAGAGTTTGTGAAGCATGAAGAGTTTATATTTAGACACCCTCATTGGTCAAGAATGTTGACCATAAATCTTCAATCTTCGGAGTCAGATACATCGGCAATGTTAGTTACTGTTGGATGTATTTTTGCTTTTTTTTTTTTTTCCTTTTTTCATTATGTCGTAGTCAACTAATTATATTTAGTTTGACTAGAATAGTCTTAGGATTGGAGAATTAGTTTATCTATTAGAGGAATTTCGTCTTCCAATTCAATTTATTATTGTAAAGATAACTTTTTTATAATGACAGACTTTTTACCTTAAAAAAAAAATCTAAAATTTAGACTCTACAAAATAATATCTTGAAATTAAGAATTTCTGAAAATTAATACCTATAACTAATTTTTTGATCAATTTTTGTAACCAAAAAAACAATTATCCTGCATATAAACTAAGGATTACTAATTAAAGTTATTCAAAAAGTTAACTAAAGATATTAATTTTCAGAAATTCTTAATCTCAGAATATTCTTTTACAGAGTGTAAATTTCAGTTTTTTTTTTTTAACAATTTACCCTAATATCAATTAGGGGACAATAAATTTGTCAATATGTATACCATCATATTCCACTCAAACCTTTGAACAATCATCTTCTGAGTGGTAATATTATAAATTAGATGATTGTGGGATCTCAACTTCTTATTCCATTATTTAGTACTATTAATATAGCATTTGAATTATAACAAATTGCATATTCCCCCTCTCCCCAAGTATTGACTATGCAAAGTTTTGCCCCCTCAACTATTTCTCTTTGCAAAAATCCTCCTAAACTATTCGATTGTCGAAAAAATCTTTCTTCTATTGCATTCCGTCCATAACACAGACGAAAATATGACGTGTCACTCAAAATATGTGAGGAGGCAAAAATTTGCATAAACAATACTTTGCGGCGGCCTGGAATATACAATTTGTCCTTGAAACTTTTATGCTTTGATTTAATATCCTCCCATTCTGTAATCTTCTTTCCCAAAGGAAAGTTTGCCCCAAACCTCCATTAATGTAGCTTGACATCATCCTCCAACAATATGAGAAATTCATCATCAAGTATAGCAAGAGCGATAGTAGCCAAACTATCGCTGAAGAAGAGTTTGAATGGAATAGACCAATTTGTTCTTGTGGATTGCAAGGTGTTTTAAGAACATCGTGGATGGAAGAAAACCCAAGAAGACGATTTAATGGAGGATTAGGGCTAGCTTTTCTTTGGAGAAGAAGATTACAGAATGTGAGAGTATTAAATTTTTGCATTAAAATTTTAAAGATAAATTGCATATTCTCCCTCGAAACATTGCTTGTGCAGAGTTTTGCCCTCATATATTTTGAATGATACGGCATATTTCTGTTTGTATTATGGACGGAATGTAACAGAATGGAAATTTTTTTTTTGACAATGAAATAGTTCGATGGAATTCTTACAAATAGTTGAAAGAGCAAAATTCTACGCAAGCAATACTTCCCAAGGGAGGGGGAAATATGCAATTTGTCCTTTGAATTATAGTTATTGTATTAGATATTCACTCGCGACACAACATAGAAAACGATCGACGATTCCTCGATCCACAAGCACTAACTAGAAAACTGAGAAATTCATTCGGAGACATCTCAATTCCTCGTCTAAGTCATCACACCACGACAACTAAACTCTTATGCACTGGCTTTACCTAAAAACAGTTGTGCAATACCAAAAAAATTGGAAATCGAGCTCCGAAAAAAAACACCGGAAGATGTTCTATCGGGTAGGAGATGCATGTTCATTATATGGAACTTAAAGCCTGCACATTATTTAGTACGCTCAGTTTTATGACTGTCACCCTGACATTATAATTTTTTAAATTACATATGTATATAGTGAAAACACAACGGACGTAGAACCTCATAATTTACTACTCTAATTACATTCTGTCACAATCTCAATATCAGTGACCTCGTTGTTGACCAAAGGAGAATGTCAATAGTCTTCTATCATGATGTTCAATTGAACTTCTAAGTCATTATTACTGTATGACAACCAAACTATTGAATATGCTATGGGCATTATCTAGAATACTACTCGCTTCTCCAATGATAAGTATCTTCTTTTCTTTGTTTTCCCAAAGGTCTTCCCTTGTAAAAATTTATTCTCACAAACAAAAAATATAAAATACCAACAAAGTTAATCAAAGGAAAAGGCTAAACAAACCACTTGCTTGATAGGCCACCGCTAGCGGCCAACGTCTCATCTTTGCTTCCAAACATGTGAAAAGAAACCTTCCAAAATGCTAACACCCTCGCACTAACTTTACTTTTCTTTCCTTCTTTCTTTTACTTTTCTTTTCTGTTCTTTTCTTTTTCTGGCATTTTAACCATGATATTGACGGAGTTTATCTTTCTCCACATATAATCCATCTTTACCAGGCAGATAATGAGATAACCAAACACTTGAATACTTTTGTACACTGCTGTTAAATTAGATACGTCATATGACTCGTACCCACATATACAGCCATACAGGCGTAACTCATCATAGTTGGTGTTGTTTCTAACAGTACCCTAGAAATGTCACCAACACAAAAAAAAAAATAAAAAATAAAAAAAATTGTGCAATCAAATACTTCAAATAGGATTCGATTTAAAAAAACAAAACAAAAAAAAGGGCCCCTACGATGTGCTATATGGTAGTAGATGCATCATATTTGATATTGTTCAATACATTGAACCTAAAGTGCCAGCCTTGGTTACTGTAGAATAGTTTCACAAATCAGATGTTAACCCATATTTTTCCTTTCTTTTTGAAGAATTATTTTGTTGAATTTGAATGTGTTCTGATTATCAGGACTAACCTTTTAGTTTCGAATTAATACTCAACAAAAAATCCATTTATGCCAGTTTTCTCTCCATCGATAAGCTTTCTGGAGGCAGGTATGCCAAGATCAAAGGGTCCCAAAGATTCACTCTGCACTGAAGCAGTGGAATTAGCACATCAGCTATTTATAAAGTCATGAATGATAAGAGTCAACTACTTATTTTAATGATAATGAAATTCACAGTACCCATTTGATGCCTGCCAGCCCAAGACTGCTTTCATCATTACAAGTCTGAGAACGAAGTAAGACACCTGTCTGATCCTCTCGGCCAGCCTGTTCTTCTGGAACCTCAGCCTGAATGTTGACCTGCAACCAATATTAGAGTGAATGCACAAATGACAACCAATTTTGTAGCTTACAATTCAGAAGTATATGCTATCCAAGTCTCAACAAAGCCTTCCACCATACAATACTTACATGAAATGGCTATACGAACTTAGCCTAATTTTTGGATTTTTGTAAGAAAGAAATTGAAACAGCTGTTTCATTCTAAAAGATTCAAATTCACATCGCTGTTCCACAAAAAAAAAAAAAAAAAAACAAAACAAAACAAAAGTGCATCCCACATAGAAGGATCAACAAAAATATTGAGAAAAATACACATGCCAAGTTCATAACAAGCTTTAATCCTATTCACCTACCTATGCAAAATATTTTTCTAAAAAAAAGGGAATCAGAGGACGCATTAAAATCCTAATACCTTCTGAAACTTCAAATTTAAGATATCAAATATTCAGATTTGCAATTAACAGCATAATATACATGAACAAATTAAGCAAACCTCATTAATTGAAGAAGATGTGAATGATTTGGACCCAGCATCACGGTGGCAACCTCCTCCAGAACTTCCATTAAGAGCTGAAACCCTTTTACCTGAGGAAGAGAATTTTTGGACAGGGAATGCATGACATGTCTCTTCAGCATCCAGAATAGACGAGTGTTGGTCATGAGAAGGTTGCCTAGGACCTTGAGGACAACTACTTTGCATGGAGATAAAAGCATCAAGTGAATCAGAAATTATTTGAGTTGACTGTGTGCTCCCATTTGATTTTTCATTAATATTCATGAACTTGCCCTGTAAGGATACTTCAGATAGGAGGCCTCCAATGCTTATATTAGTCAGACTATCAGCCCAGGATGCCAGTGATCTTGTGGAGTCTATTTGGACCGGCTGCATTCCTGTATCCTTGTCTGTTGATTTTTGTTCATGGCTCTTGAACTTACCCTGTAGTGATGCTTCTGATAAGAGGCCTCCAATGCTTATATTAGTTTTATCATCAGCCCACTCAGCTGCTAATTGCACAGGTTTAATATCCGTCCTCTGTCCATCATCCTACTCCAAAAAAAGGGACCTCTCAGAAAAGCACAAAATAGTTTTAAGAAGAAATATCTTTTTTTGCAAAAACAAACTGACACATTCTGGGAAGGCATTCAAGTGAAGTTCCAACTTCAAATAACTATTCAACAAATCTTTAGCATATGCTTGATATCCAAATGAAAAAGCCAAGACTATTGATCAGTTTAACATTCCATCCTACATATATCTTTGGTGGAACTAGCTTGATCAAGACCACTTGTAATTCAATCATCAAGAAACAAGGCTCAAGAAAGTTCATTAATTCCATCTTCCAAGCTGTATCTTAATAAATCAAGAAAATCTAGTAGCACGAAAATTTCCATGTTACTGGGTGTCTCCTACATCGAGATATGACAATTGGTTGAGAAGGTTAGGTAAGACAGTCCATGACCACAACTGGTATTAACCGAAATAATATAATAACTGTTTCCAGCTGAAATAGTTAGGTGGAAACTGGAAGCAATGAAGGCTAAACTCTGGGTGTGTATATATATATATATATGTATAGAGAGAGAGAGAGAGACTAGGAGAGTGAGAGAAAGGTCAGTTGGAGAGAGAAAGTCTCGTAATCTGGGAACTTAAACTGGGTAAGAGTGAAAGCTCAGAGAGTTGATAGCAGAGAGAATATTTCTGAAGAACCTTGTATTCTCTTGTGGTGATTGACAATAAGAGATAGTGCCACCCTCAAAGTGGAAGTAGGCCACTTCGGCTAAACCACTCTGAATAGTTTGTGTTTCCCTTTGTGTTTTCAAGCATTTGATATTTTGAGTGTGAATGTGATCGAGCAAGAACTTGAGTCTTTGTTATTTTACTGTTCATTCTAGGACCTAAAATCATTACAAGAACAAAACTAACTGATTGTAATGCATCAAAGTCCTTAGTGGGAATCAAATTGTTGTTTCACTTACGTTTATCAATTTAAAATCTTCACTTGTTACAACAATTTGTATCTCGTCTTTATCTGCTTTTTCCACATTAGAGCTGCAATCCTTCTGTGCAGTGTCAGATTGTAAACGATAATCACAAGGAGTTGGTGTAGAAAGCTCTTCGGTGGTTTTAGCATCTGAAGTTGAGAACCAGCCGTACCTTAAACACATCCCCCCCCCAAAGAAAAAAAAAAGAGCCGATCAATTCAGAAGCTAAAAGTAAACTCATGCCCATAAGCCATGGAATATAATTAGACTCTATACCTTAAACGAAAAGTTGCAGGACTTCCAGTAAGTGCATAAATGTCTCCTGCATTGGTGTCACTATCTTTCATTGTCCACCTTCTGCAACAAGAAATACCACCATGCACATTGTAGGGGAATAGCACTGGCTCACCAAGAGCAACTTTTGAGCTGCCCCACTTTTCATTAAGGTGCTTGAGCACAGAAGGTATCTTTTTTCTGGCTCTTAAAGTGAGTTCCAAATATGGATGATGTCCATCCTAAATATGCATAAAAACAGAAAGAAAGATCTCTTATATATCCAATATATATATATATAAATATATATATATATAGTTGCCAATCCAATAAGTATTTTTTTTCTTTACCTATGGATAAGTATTTTTTTTTAGCCGTTGGATCACCATCTAATAGTGATCCAATGGCTATAATGAAGTGCATGAAAAGACGTGCATCATTAATGCTCTTTCTCTCTCTTATTTTTTACAATAAAAAAATATACATGCTAAATTTTTATTGGCCAAATTGATACCTATGCATAATGCATTTGTCAAATTATTCAGGATTTTACCTGTTCTAATCCCATGCGAGTGCCTTCATCTATAGGAAACAGTTGCAACTTGATCCTTGTATGAGAAATTAATGTTTTTTCTTGATAGAGACTGAATGCAGAAGACTCTTTCAGAGACCCTTTTCTTCTGTCCAAAAGCTCCTCCGGCATTCCATTAGCAGTGGAGCAAGGTAAGGAATGCTCATCTATTTTCACGAAAGGACATTCACCTTGCCCTCCAAAGTTTGAGGTTAGATTTAATTAAGCAATAATAAAGATGCAATTACCACATAGAGTCAGATGTTCAACAAACTTTATACATATGTAAATATAGAAGTATGCTATTAAGTTCCCAGTTTAAAAAAAATCTTCAAGAATAACTCATAGACTGTTAGACCAGATGCCCTACCTGTTATTTTGCAGCCTTGTCCGCCAGTTCTTCTAAATTTATTGGCTCCAGTTTCAGATATACTGGATCTGCAATCCCTAGGAACCTTGGTCGTCCTTTTTTTCCGCTCTATAGCAGTTTCCATGGCGATTCAGCTTTCCTGCAACCTAAGCCAGCAACCATGAACATAGTCTTAACAATAACAAGTTTCAGAAAAATTATAAAAAATAAAAATTTACTACAAGAATTCACATTGGGGTGTCATCATTTTGTCCAGTGATTAAGGTTTTCACAATCTCCTCTGTCCCATCACAACCACTCAATTCCTCATTCCCACTCCATCTTTCACTCTCACCCTCAAATTCAAAAACCCAGTATCCTACCCCTTTATCATCCCCAAAACCAAAAAACTCTCTGAAACCCTAGATATTCATGACCGATGGTTCCGTGCATCCGAGGCAAAATTCGCACACAAATCACAATAATTCACAGAATTAAAATCGAGAATTTCGTTCAAATTGCCCACAAAACAAAATCGAAAACGAGATCTGAACCCTAAATCACCAGGTTGCCGAACCCCCAAAAGGAGACCTGAAATCGTGCGCCCAAAGCGGGTTGGCTCCATTAAATGTTAGAAAGAGATAGACGAGAATGCGAGAAAATCAGAAAATCCGGATCGAAATCTTTAACAATAACCGAGAAAAATTACGGGTTGTGAAAGAAAGGTTGCCTACCTGAACTGAAGCCGAGAGAGAGAGAGAAGAAAGAGTGGCGGGAGCGAGCTCTATGAAATGAAAATCGGTTTGAAACTCTATTGCCGCCTCATTTTTCTCTTTTTCTTCTTTTTTTTCTGTTTTTTTTTTTTTTGGAGTATTTATAAGAAATGGCCTCTCTTTAAGATCAACATACAAAATGGCCGTTTTTTATACCTAATAATAAATAACTATTTTATAATTTTATTTTGATAAATAACAGTTTTTTGATTGATCTATCTTTTGTAAAAAAAAAATTGATATCGTTTTATAATTTTATTTTGAGCCTTTTTTAGTAGGTTTTTAACACTTTTACCTATAAAAAATCCAAAAAATTACAAAAATACAAAAATCATGTTTTTTTTCAATTTCCGTGCAATTTTTATTAGATTAATTTCATTTCTTAAAATATTTTAGAAAAATATAATTTTTAAAATGATTACTAGTTACCAGTTTCTGAAAATTGTTACTAGTTATCAGTTACCAATAATAAATATATTTGGTTGCTAGTTACCAGTTTCTAGAAATTGATTACCGGTTACTAATTACTATTTTAAAACATGGCATTTTTTAAATATTTTTTAGAAAATAGTATTTTTTCAATAAAACCTCTGCCGGACCTACAAAAGATAGATGCCATCTTATTTTTCAAGTGTTTTTCTAAAAATGTCCTAAAAGGCCTAATTTCCCCTTTTTAGTTGATCTATCTTTTGTAAAGTAAATCAATTTTTAAAAAATAAATCAATGCATTTTGATATACTAAATATGAAAAATGATTATATTTTAAATAATTTTTGAAATTCAGCCATTTTATAAATCAACATATTTTGATATACTAAATATAAAAAATGTTATTTATTAAATAATTTTCAAAATTCGACTATTGATTTATAGTGTTTTAATAAACGGTTATTTTGTAAACTACAATCCAAAATTCGGCCATTTAGCCCTTTGTGGTCTAGGTGGGCGGATGGGCTTCGAATATTGAAAAGATGTGGGCTTTGCCCATATGAAGTGGGCGCCCAATGCCTAAACTATGATGTCTCCTTCTTATTTGGATTTCTAACAGTTTTACCTATAAGAAAAAACTAAAAAAGTTACAAAAATATGAAAATTAAGCTTTTTTCAAATTTTCGTACAGTTTTTATTAGAAAAATATCTTTTTAAAAAAGTTAAAAAAAATATTACTTTTAAAATGGTTACTAGTTATCAATTTTTAAAAAATAATTAACGGTTACTAGTTATAAATATTTCTAGTTACTAACTACCAATTTTTAAAAATTTGTTACCGGTCAATAGTTACTATTTTTTAAAATGCCATTTATCTAAATATTTTTTAAAAATTATATTTTTCTAATAAGAACCGTACTGCAACTTAAAAAAACACTAATTACCGAATTTTTCAATTTCCTTTTTGGAAATACCGTATAATGTCTAATTTCCCCTTCTTACTTTTAACATATGATTTCGTTTTAACTTTTAGACGATCTTCGTTTGCATAAAAACGACGCCTCCTTTTACAATATTGACAGTTTAGTATAAAGTATACTGCTTAGTTAGGGAAAAAAAAAGGTATCAATATTATAAAGTCTATGATGAAATATCAAACCAATTAGAACTTTTTTACAATAATAGATTTTTTTTATTGGGCAAATATGAAATTTGAAATTACCATGTGTTCTTACCATTCATTAAAATTTCGACCACAATTTTAAAAAACTGGGTTTTAGTTCAGAAGATGATATCTAAAAAATAGAATTTGATAACGACGACTCATATCCTCCAACCCCAATTGCAATGATGATTAATGGAGGAAATTAGTAAAGAAATTTGCTGGGACGGCCATGGTTAATGGAGAATAAAATTTGGGCATTTTTAATTAGGGTATATTTGTAAAATTAGATAGTTGATATAACAACAAAATTACTTTTGATAAATTTATGAATGTGCCTCTTTTATCACCACGAGAGCATTAAGAAACGCCTGAGTGTGAAAAAGTCTAAATATGTATAGCATGCCTTTTCAATGGGTATTGTTATTATATTAATCTATTAATAGATACTTTGATTTGGATCGTTTGACTATGATGAAATAACTATAACTATAACTAATTAACTAATTGTAAAAAAAAAAAAACTAATGTATTTAGTAGTTATCCCATATATTTTATGGACAATCAAGAAAATCATAATTCAGTAGTTATATTATTCAATTATTACATTATTGAATACTCGGTGCTAAATTTTAATTATTAAACTCTTCATAACAAAAATAAGATGATATTATTTTTTCTATAAAAGCCAATGGCTACTACTATGCTAATAGATGACGTAGTAAGGCAATCGCTCCCTAGACTAATAGGTTTGGATTCAAATTGTCATTGTCACAGTGATCAGAAGTTTATGGAAAATCCACTTCGAATAGACAATTCACTTCGAGATGGATCTATTAATCAACGTAGGTAGATCCACTATTTGAGGTTATAAGTCTACGCTACCCTCTAACTTTATAATCTTTTTTCTTTAACAAAAAAGTCATAGAATTAGCCAAAAGACAATCGTTTGGATAAAAAAATTGATCTGCAATCTTATAATAAGCCAACTTTAACGGACTTCAAATACATAAAAATTCGTTTTTAATATTATGTTATCTAATTTCAAAAGTTAAAAATATTAATTTTCAATAGTTTTAATTCTAATTTTGATTATATATATATATACGTCCAGTAAAATTTGATAGAAAAATAAAAAATGAAAATCTTATTTGATAATATATATAGTTTTGATTATATATATACATCCAGTAAAATTTGACGAAAAAACACAAATTAAAGGTTTTATTTGATATTATTAAAATGGTGTGGTTTTTTTTTTGTGAAAAAGGTAAAACGTTGTGGGATTTTTTTTTTTTTTTTGATATTACCTCTAAATATATTGGAAAATATGGAATAAAATAATTGAAATGGCAAAATGTTAATTTTATCTCACTCCAATTGTTGGCATTTTTTATTAGTATAGATGCCCATCTATTTAATTGTAAAGCTCAAATAATTTGTCATTTAATTTAATAGTACAGTAACGAGCCTTCAGTAGAATGGGTCATTATTGATATTTTTGGTCAAATTACTAAGTTAACTAGAATTATTAACCAGCATATATAGAAGCTTGAATTAAACTGGCCCAAAAGATTTCTATCTACACAGATTAGAGTTGGACCACACTAGGGAGCGCAAACCCTGCTCCTCCCTAGAGTTACATTTAAATGAGACTCATTTATTTGTTATTTTATTGTTTAAAATACTTTCTCTTATACATAATTCCAATTAAATAATTTAATTGGATTATGATTCTACCAAATGCTCTATTATAAATAGATTGCATAGGTGGTAGACTAACACATCTTTCGTTAGTTTTGGCAATTGCCCAACCCTTTGGTTATTGTCAATGTCAAGTCATGGTCTTTATCATGGATTAATATTGATCGAGTTTCTCTCTCTTCTTCTTTTTTTTTTCCTCTGAAAAAAAATATCTTCATTGCAATGAAGTGAGATTTTCATTAAGTACTTCAAATACCTAATCTTAGCAGGTATGAGAATAAGAGCTTTTGCTTACCCAAAAAATAAATTAAATAATATAAATATATAAATATTTTAGAAGAAAAAAGTATATGGACCGAGTCCAAGGTGCATGCAATGCTAGTGCATAAAAAAAACAATTATAAAGATATTTATGGTGCTTAAGATCACACATATTAATCGATATATTAAACTCATTTATAATTCTTTCTAATATAAAGGCTACGTCAATATTGTAGGTCCTGGTCATCACTGTCCCCTGATGCCAATAGTTGTCTTGGGGAGCTGAGTTGGGGGCTTCCTCTTCTGGTTGCTTCTGCCAAAAGGCTACATACGCGAGAGGCGTGAGCGAATGAATTCGATTGAATTGACCGGTAACAATTGGTCAAAGCTCTAGTAGGTAGCCACTCCCATCTCAGGGAACCGTAACCCCATTTTGACAGATAAAGTTGAAAGATCTTCAGTTATTAGCATTAAAAAAATACTTTTTTTTATGGATCAACTGCAAGGAGAGAAGGAAGTAGCTTGACTTTTACGACTATTAAGGCATCTGTTGAACTAGATGCAACTCAATAGAAAGCTCCAACTCTATCTAGTGAAGGTTCAAGCTTTCTTTGCCTTGGACAAGCTTATTTCTTCCCTTGCAACCATAACAGTCTCGTCTCAGACACGGGTTACAGGCCCATATACTGCTAAGTTCGTCGTCGATTCCAAGAGAAGAGAAGATCTTGACATGACATGGTGAAATTTTCTAACTTTCAAACTTTCGGGAGCTTTAGAAGAATACTAGCAACATATTTTTAAAAATAATAGTAGAAAAAAAATCTCTAGATGTAGGGACAATCATATTAAAAAAGAAACAAATATTATAAAATAACCCAAAAAATCACAAATTTAGATTTAGATGTACGAAAAACATTATAGTTACAAACAAAAAGATTATTTAGAAAAAAAAAAATAATAAAAACGAAGAATGAGAAATAAAGCCCATACGTACCTGCCAAAGGAGAAGGATATGAGGTAACTTGCAGAAGCTAGTGCTGCTTCTCTTTATATATAAATTTTCTCAAATGATTAACTTGTTAATTGGTAAGGGGTAAATTTTGGATGGAAATGGATATCCCAATACATCCACGTGTTGGGTACTTTTTAAAGACCTTGTAAAGTGATTTTCTTGGGATTCACTTCCCAATAAAATATGGAAAAAATCACACTTTAATCCTTAAATTTTAATTTTTATTATATTGGTTCTTAAATTATTATTTAAAAATAATTAAATTATTACTTTTGTTTTACATTTTGTTCGGTTCTTAATAGAAAGATTATATGAAAAATATTCTCCCTTTAATTCATTGATTTCAACGAAATAACATAGATAGTTATACAATTAAATTTTTGGATGGGAATGGGTATCCCTATATATCCTTGTATTTGATATTTTTTTTAAGACCAAGTAAAGTGATCTCATTAGGATTAACATCCTCTTATTGAAAAGTGAAATGAAAAGCCATCAAAATGATTAGATTTCATATCACCTTTCATCTGAAACAAACACTCAAGAAGAAAAAACCATGACAAAACTCCTACTTGGTTTAGGTTTAGCCCCTCCTCTTTAGTGTTTGTCTGTCCCGCTTGCCATCCTTGCTCTTCTTCTCTGTCGTTCATTGTTGTACTTTTTTGCACAGTTTTAATCAACTTTAATCTCTTTTTCTTTGCTCTTTTCTCTCAATTTTTTAAACCTTTTATTAGAGTAATTTCTTTGGATTTGAAGCTTGGGTTATGGGAATTATAGGATTAAGGCCATGTTTAATAATTCGTAATGGACGAGAAAGGGAATGAAAATTAGGAGAATAATTCTTTTCTTTTAGATTTATAATTTTACTTATCTATTTTGAGCGCATTATTTTAGAAAATCCTTCATATAGTTTAACATTGGAAGGATATATGACTCAATTTTTGATTCTTTCTCGTTCTTTTTTAATCCATTCCCTCTGTTTTTCTTTTTATTGTGGATTAGTAAACATTCCCTAAAAGTTTGAGATTTTTATCTTCCATATTTAATTATATTTAGTTTTAATTGACTTTTTTTTCAAATGGGAGACAAGTTCAAAGTTTTCTAGTTGTTAAATTTTTTTTAATTTGCTGTGGAAATTAAGGATGTACGGGTTTGGGTATTAACGGTTATCGGGATTAAGGATTCGGACCTTATTGTTTTCTTGTTAATTTACTATGCAATTCTGATTTTTTTTTCAGGATAGATTTTTCATGCATTTATGCTTTTATCTAAAGTTTGTGCTGAGTATGATTTTCTTTTCTTTGCACGTTGCGGACTCCATTGTTCATAATTAATTATATAATATATGTTTTTAGAAGCGGAGTCTAGAGAATTTTCGAGATCTCTACTTCTTTAGCGTGCAACTAATTTTTATTCATTTTTAAATATTTTCAATTCATATTGTATTCTCCACCTATGATTTTGGATATAAAATAAAATTGACTCATTTTGCTAAGAATAAAGCAAAATTTGTAATAAAAAATAAAGACTAAAATGAAATATTTTTAATAATTAAAAAATTAAAATATCAAAATAAAAAATTCAAAGACCAAAATAAAACTATCTTAGTAGTTTAAAGAACCTATGTAATATAATATAACACATACCAAAATTTACGATCGTGACACTATTTTCTTTTTCTACGTACGCTCTATTTTCTTTTTCTACGTACGCTCGTTCGTGTAATTCTAGATACCACATGTAATGTTTAGTATAACACATTATTATTGAAGGGGAATAACACTTGCTTAACACCATAGATAACCCATAAGTTTTCGATCCAAAAATTATGTAGCAGTGTGGCGATTTCTACCATACATGACAATAAAACCTACATATTCGTGCCTTAAAATTAATCTTTTTTCACATGACACAATTAGCGTTTGTTTTTGTTTTTCTGTTAACTCGTACTTAGGATAAGATGCTTCCTTTGAGGATTTAATTGGCTCGAGAGCCTTTCCAAATCCTCTCTTGAAATATGACATTTTCTCTCTTTTATTTTTTATTTTTATTTCTTATTTTTTTATTTTTAAATGGAATTAGAAAAACCTACAATACCTAAATCAAGTTCAATCAGACCTAGTCAAGATGGTCCAATCGAACTCGACAGAGATTTTCGTCAAAATTTTATTTTCATGCCAAAAAATCATAATTTTAAGTTTGAAATCATCGTATCATTTAAGGGTTTGATTTATGTTAAACCTCCTAAATCTTAAAAAATCTAACTTCTAAACAATGCTTTAACTTGGCCAAACATCAACTCTTCATTTTTATTTTTTTTCTACAAGAATGATTTTGAAGTTTTTAAGGAAAAAAAGTTTTTGAGAATACAAAAATTTTATCAAAGAGTTGCTGAACTAATTATTACTTTTAAAAGGTTATAAAAAAAACTCATTTAAACATATATAACTAAATTGCCCATCCTTTGATGGTCAGTTTTGCGCACTTAACTATTTCATACCAAGATTACTTCAATTAGATATTCACTCTAAAAAGTTCACAAATTCTGAATTTGTGGACATATTTCATTAAACGCCACTCAGACTCTAAAGAAAATTCTTTTAACAAAGCAAGAATATTTATTTATTTATTTATTTTTGTTGTCTTCCCGTTGTCTTTCTTATTCAAATCAATATGTTTGATACCATCTAGCGTTACGGGATATCATTTTCCATCGATAAATATGACTGATTATTAATCAATCATTTTTTCGGTACTATTTTATACCTTTATAATGATTGACCTTGGATTATTGGTAATCAATGACACCAACACGGAAAACGGTCAACAATTCCTTAATACCAAGTAGTAACAAGTAAATTGAGACGCTCATACCCATTGGCAAACGTTTGAATGATCTATGAAGATGTCCTATGTCTAAGTCATAACACTACGATACATTTTACCTGGGAAACTCACCACCACAAGAAACAATTATGCAATCGAATACCAAAAATAGGATTTCAGCCCCAAAAAGGAAAAAAAGAAAAAAAGGAAAAAGAAAATAGTGAGCCACGAAGATTTGCTATTCGGCAGAAAATGCATGTTCCTTATATTGAACTTAAAGTTCTGAACGCATATTTTTGTTCACTCAATTTTATTTGTTTTGTTTGTGTCTCTCTGACAAACTGTAATCCCAAAGTTTATAGTGAAAGCATCATGGACGTAAGCTCGTAAAATTCTGAGTTATATCAAGACATTCTATGTTTTAAGTCATCATAGTACAACCAAACCATTGAATATGCTCTTGCATCATCTAGAATACTTGCTCGCTTCCCCTATACTATGTTTTTTTTTTCTCCCCTTTCTGAAAAGGACTTCCCTTAATAACAATTTGTTCCAAGGAACTAGGGAAAACAAAATCAGAAACCACTAATAAAGTTAGTCAAAGGAAAAGCCTAAAGGAACCAATGCTTAGTAGGCCAAGCGCCCTTGTGGTCTACATCTCTATTCCTTCTTTGCCAGCATTCTAGGTCTTCCAAACTTGTCAGAAACCTTCCAAAATGACTTTTAAGTAACTCCCAACTTGGATAAATAGAGCAATAGCTTTCTTTCTTCTTTTTATTTTTTTATTTAAAAATAGAAACACGGATCTAGGTCTTCCAAACATGTGAGAGACCTTCCAAAATGCCCTTTAACTCCCAACTTGGATAAATAGAGCAATAGCTTTCTTTCTTCTTTTTATTTTTTATTTAAAAATAGAAACACGGATCTATCAAACAAGGGATAAAAACTCTTTTATAATTTATATTTTGAAAGTTTATTCAATTCGTATATTTTCTATTTTGATTGCTATCAATATTGTCTCTCAAATTTAAAATCTGTCATCATTTTAAAACAATTAATTTGTCAAGATGCTATTTAAAAATTTGAAAATAAATTATGTAAAACCTAATATGAGAATAATTTTATTAAATTATCTTAATAAATTAATTATTATAAATTAGTATCAGTGTATAAATTTATAATAAATTTTAAATTTAGAATTCAATATTAATAATAACTAAAATAAAAAATATAAATTGATCTGTAAAAATGAAAAATATTAAATTGATATTATCCGATCAGACACTTAAATGCTACTATAAAACTGTTAACCATGTGACTCTTACCTAGGTATATGTAGAGCCACCCCTACCCCTAGCATACCTGGTGTTGTTTTCACCTGTACCCTAGGGAACTCCCCGACACAACCAAAAAGAAAAAATCCAATCAAATACAAATAACGACATTCCAGCAAAAGCAACAAAAACAAAAAATGGGACCCAAAAATGTGCTATAATGTTGTTCATTGCATAACCTAGAATACTACCCTTGTTTACTCGAGAATAGTTACGCAAATCAGATGTTAACCCATAATTTTTCTTTCTTTTTGGAGAATTTATTTTACTGAATTTGCATGTGTTCTGATTAATAGAGACTCGGGAGTAACCCGTCATTTTCCAACTGCTACTTAACAAATCCATTTATGCTCCCCTCCATTGATAAGCTTTCTGGAAGCAGGTACACCAAGATCAAAGGGTCCCAAAGAATCACTCTGCATGAAAGCAGTAAATAAGTACATCAGCTACTTATGAAGCCATAATTAAGAATAAGTGTTATTTGAATAATCAAAAAATTCATGGTACCCATTTGATGCCTGCCAGCCCAAGACTGCTTTCATCATTACAAGCCTGTGAAGAAAGTAGGACATCTGTCTGAGCCTCTTGACAAGCCTGATCTTGTGGAACCTCGGCTTGAATGTTAATCTGTAACCAACATTAGAGAGTGGATGCACAAATGAGTAACTTTATAGCTAACAATTAGAAAGCCTACGCTATTCCAAATCTCAAACAAAGCCTCCCACCCTAGTTTCAATATAAAAGTTTAATGAAAGTCCAACTTAGCCTGAGTTGTGAATCTTGTGAAGAAAGAAATTGAAACAGATGATTCACAAAAGTTCATCCACACAGAAGGATCAACAAAAATAAATTTATGGTCACATAAACAACACTTACGTACTAAAGATACACAACACTTACGTACTAAAAATACACAAATTATGCACAAATTCAAATAAAAAAATATCATTTTATTAATTCAGTAAATATTCAAAACATACGTATTTTTAGAACATAAACCCAGACAGAAGAATTAACAAAAATAAAGATAACAAATTCATAAACAACTCCAATCCTACTCACCTAACATTGCAAGATATTGATATCCAATATTTCTACACTTCTAGAAAATCTTTTCTAAGAAGATTATACTCTTTCTTACCCATAGGCCATCACTAGTACTCTGGCCTGAGTACCAAGGTTATAATCTCCAGCTCACAAATTCCGACAAATGCCAGAAAGAAACTTTTTATGAAGCCTTTTCCATACTATTTGAAATCTTTCAAGTTTCAATAGAAAATGATATCTTCAATTCAAAGAAATGTGGACCCATGATGTGAAAACAAAAAGAATTCAGAGGATTCATTAAATCCCGATGATAGCTGTCAAAACTCCAGATTTAGGATATCAAACAATTCATTCCTGCAATAAACAGCATAGTGTACATGGACACCATCAAGAAATGTGGAGTCTCTTTGGGCTGACAGCAATCCTGTATCATTCTCTGTTGATTTTGGTTCATGGCTGTTTACCATACCCTGAAAAGATGCTTCTAATACGAGGCCTGCAATGCTTATATTAGCTAGATCATTAGCCCACCCAACTGCTAATTGTCGAGTTTTATTATCCATCCTCAGTATATCATCCGAATCCCCCAAAAACAGCAACTATTAATCAGTTTAACATTTCATCCCTCATCTTTGGTGGAACTAGCTTGATCAAGACACTAGCATTTGAATCATACAAGAAACAATTGCTCAAGAAAGTTCACTAAAATTCAAGCTTCAAGCTGTAAGATAAAACAAGAAAATCTAGTAGCAGTAATATTTCCACAGAATCAATTGATTTATAATGCAACAAAGTTTCTCGGGGGAATCAAATTGTTGTTGCACTTACGTTTATCAATTTACGATCTTCACTTGTTACCACAATTTTTTTCTCTTCTTTATCTGCTTTTTTCACATTGGAGCTGCATTCTTTCAGATTGCAAATGAAACTCGCAAGGAGTTGATGGCATAGAAAGCACTTCAACGGTTTTAGTATATGAAGTAAATAACCAGCTGTACCTTAAACATAAAGTTGATATAAAGAAAACTAAGAAAAAAAACAAAGAACAATATCAACTCAGAGGCTTAAAATAAACTCAGGTCCACAAGCCATTTAATATAGTTAGACCTTATACCTTAAACGAAAAGTTGCAGGACTTCCCGTAAATGAATAGATGTCTCCTGTATTTGATGTCACTATCTTTCATTCCCTACCTTCTGCAACCAGAAATACCACCATGCACGTTGTAGGGGAATAGCATTGGCCCACCGAGAGCAATTTTCGAGCTGCCCCAATTTTCATTGAGGTATTTGAGCACAGAAGTAATCTTCTGTCTAGCTCTTAGAGTGAGTTCAAAATAAGGATGATGTCCATCCTAAATATGCACAACAACAGGCTCTAATGTCTTCCAAAAGTGAAAAAGAAAAATCCGTTTGCAACTTCATATTGCAACATGATTAGTGTACTCGATTATATTATAACATGTGACTAAATATTTGTTCTGATTAGATTTTTCAACATTTGCCTTTTATATGTTTTTAGATCACGATTTGTGTAATTGTCAATCATAATTATCCGATTATATTAAGTTCTAGGCGATTCAATTATGTAGCAATATGTAGGTGACTATTATCAAAATTGGTTTTGAGTATTTGTCTATATTTTATTAAGAAAATTCCTTTAAATGAATATTTTATGTGAATATCTTTTATGGAAGTTTTCTGAACTTATTTGTACTGATTTTTATTTTTTAAAATTACTCTAATTCGTGCTATAAGCTATTAAAAGAATTAAGTAATTGACTATTTTGTTTTAGGAAAGAAATTTGGAAATTTCTTTTTCTGTTCCAACATGACTGTGTTGCCAGATCATATTGCAACACATGGACAGAATCATTAATTAATTTTCAGATTAGTTTTCTAAGTTTAGTAACGAACTTAGCTGATCGTTTAAGTCTTCTAATTAACATTAAATACTCTTAAATATTATTTTGCAGAACCATAATATATGAAGACTTGCTCTCTTTATTTAAAGGCCACTTAAGAGTAGCTTTAGGTAGAGAGCATTATATTTGGCTATTGAGCATAATAGAAAGATTTTTTCTTTTAGCTATTTTCTTAGACTTAGGAGTAGTCCTAGTCATGTAATATAGCACTTCAGGAGGGGTATTGAATATCATTGGGAGAAGATCATTCTTTCACAAGTGAAAGATCAAACAAGGTCAAGGGAAGCTTGACTGTGAGTTTTCATTGAGAGGACAAACACAAAATTTTTAAGAGAAAATCGACTTTAAGTATCTAAAAGGATTTCAGAAGAATAAAGTCACCTTAAGACGAGAAGTACTTGCTAGACACATTATGAAGGAATAAATCTACATTGCGATAATCAAAAGAGAGAGTCTTTTTATTGTATAAGTCAAATTAGTGTTTGTACTTGTTTCAAAATTTACTAATAGTATTTATTCTCTAGGCATGCCCCTTTTGATTTAGGTTATTGGAAGATAACTAAACCAAATAATATATTGTATTATTTTTACAATTTCAGCATTACTATCTCACCAGATTAATTGAAAAATTAATTTTATTCAGTAATACCCGATTAATGAACCTAACAATTGGTATCAGAATGGGATACTAATATTTTTCATGAAGTTCTTGTGGTTATTTGATCTGTTTTCAGGTATGTCGTTCATGACAAAAGATGCTTTTATATCACGCCCCCATTACTTGATAGTTCAAACAAATTTTTGAAGAAATTTGGCAAGCTACCAAAATCAACAACCAAGTCTTCAAATTCTTTTAAAGGTAATCACTCCTTCAGATCTAATATTAAGAAGAAAACTCAAGGAATTCAATGCAGAGATTGTAAGAGGTATAGCCACGTACAAACCGAGTATGCCAATACCTTGAAGAAAAAGTCAAAGCCTATAACCTCCCCTTGGAGTGATGAAAATTATGATGGTAGCCAGGTGGAGGACGACAACCGTATAAGTAATCATTTAGCCTTGGGTATTTCTTTGGTTTCAGATAATATTTGTTCTGTATAGAAATCTGCAGGTTATATTATAACACAGATTGCATTTGGCAGTCACGTTACAACATCAACGACAGGAAAAAACAATGAAGATGATTATAACAGTGACAAATCTAAACTGGAAGACTAATTAATCCGAGAGTCATATAAAAAATTGTATTCTCAATAGATTAGAGTAATAAATCAGAATCGTTCTCTTGAAGGTAGAATTTCTGTACTAATTGAATTCAAGGAGAACTTGGAGATAAGTTCATAAATTGGAGACCTTATTGGCTGAAAAGGAAATCTTTAGGGATATGTTTCGATTTGTTACTTTTAGTTTTATGCTGAATTTTACCTTTTAAAGTTAGGATATTTTTGTATGGAAAGTGATAACTCTATGAAAATAGAGTTATCTTGTGTGTTTTCAGTCTTAGGTTAGTTGTTTTTAAAGAATAAATTGTGTAGTTTAGGTTCATTTCTTTTCTTTATTTTAGTATTGTTATTTCAAATATTTAGGATCTAATCTAGCTAAAATCTATCTTACTTGCACTAATTCCTATTTGAATTGATGAAATTCGGTCTTAAAACTTCACAGGGATTAAATGGTGATATTTAAAAGGGAAGCCGAATTCAGGTGAAAGCTGGAAGAAACTTTGCTGCAGCAATGTCCCGGAGCAATGCTGAGCAGCTGATTTAAATTCCAGCAGGAGTTTGTTTTGGACAGCTGGCGTGAATTTTGTGCAGCTGGTGCTGACAGCTATTAGTGAGTACCAGCTAAGGGAAAATAGAAAAAAGTGGTCCTCACTCCTCTATTTGGCTGACATGTGTACTAGGGTACCTCACTTACCCTAATATAAGAAGAAAAGAGTACTGTAGAAAGAGAGGAGAGAGTGGCGGCTGAGCTGGGGGGTTACACGAAAAAGGAAAGAAAGGAGAGAGGAAAGAGAGTACAGCGAAAAAGAGGACGAAGAAGGAGACATACTGGCGGCTGCAAGGGGCTAACCCTCCATCATCCAGCTAGCGATTTCTTACTTCTTTTGGCCTTCTTCATATTTATTTCTTCATCTTTTTCTTGAATTTTCAGTTTTCAATGGAATATTTTAGGATANTCAGTCTTAGGTTAGTTGTTTTTAAAGAATAAATTGTGTAGTTTAGGTTCATTTCTTTTCTTTATTTTAGTATTGTTATTTCAAATATTTAGGATCTAATCTAGCTAAAATCTATCTTACTTGCACTAATTCCTATTTGAATTGATGAAATTCGGTCTTAAAACTTCACAGGGATTAAATGGTGATATTTAGAAGGGAAGCCGAATTCAGGTGAAAGCCGGGAGAAACTTTGCTGCAGCAATGTCCCGGAGCAATGCTGAGCAGCTGATTTAAATTCCAGCAGGAGTTTGTTTTGGACAGCTGGCGTGAATTTTGTGCAGCTGGTGCTGACAGCTATTAGTGAGTACCAGCTAAGGGAAAATAGAGAAAAGTGGTCCTCACTCCTCTATTTGGCTGACATGTGTACTAGGGTACCTCACTTACCCTAATATAAGAAGAAAAGAGTACTGTAGAAAAGAATTGGAGGGTGGCGGCTGAGCCAAAAAGATAGACGGAAAAGGAAAGAAAGAGGGAAGAACAGTACAGCGAAAAAGAGGACGAAGAAGGAGACATACTAGCGGCTGCAAGGGGCTAACCCTCCATCATCCAGCTAGCAATTTCTTACTTCTTTTAGCCTTCTTCATATTTATTTCTTCATCTTTTTCTTGAATTTTCAGTAATCAATGGAATATTTTAGGATACTTGTTTTTACATTTCAGACTATGAGCTAAGTTTCCTTAGCTGGGATTGTGATGAATCCAAGGTTGTGATGATGGGTTAAAGTTGTTTTCAACGTTTATGGTATTTTTACTCTAGTTTATTCAAGTGAGCTTCATCATTATTCCTTTTTATTGCTTGGCCATCAATATTTAGGATAAACAAATTGGGATTAAATCTGGAAAGGTTAATCTTAGTTGGATTTAACTTGGATAATGCATGATTTAATCATCTTGTTAATAGATCTTTAAATTAGTAATGATATAGAAATATATTGTTACCTTGCAAACCCATTGAGAATTGATGCTATAAATGACGTTTTGAAAACTGGATTAGCATAGGAATATGTCAAATCTGGATTGAAGAACTTAACACATATTAAATTCGGAAGATTAATATGTACAGAGTAAATTTTTGGTTACTGGATTGAATTTTGCTGTAGTGTTGCTGCAGCAACGAAACCCAGATTTGCAACCAAGGAGGATTCATTTATCCCAGCTTATCCATACCACTGATTTACATTCACTTGATTAGATCTCAGTATTTTCTACTTATTATTTACATTCCTGTTTGCATTTCTAATATTTGCCATTTGATTACAAATCTCTATTTCTCATTCATTAATTCAGCACATTTAACATTTAGTTTTCGCATTTAATTTTAGTACTCAATCCTTGTGGAGACGATACTCACTCACTACTATATTACTTGTTTCGACACGTGCACTTGCGTAGCTATTATAAAATCGACAACAAGTTTTTGGCGCCGTTGCCGGGGACTGAGATAACTAAAGTTACTTGTAGAAGCTATTTTGTTTTTCTTAGTTTTATCTTTTCTTTATTTGTTTAAGTGTTGGTGCTTGCAGGAATTTATATTCGTATATGAATAATCAGCGAGATCAAGAGTTGGTGCCATTAGATCCTGAGATAGAAAGAATATTTCGAGTAAGAAGAAGGGAGCAACAACAAGGGCTCGTTGGTTTAGAAGACATGGCTGAAGATGCTGGTGTCAACAATGCTGCAGCAGTGGCTGATGACAGAGACAGGGCGATTCGAGAATATGCTATTCCTATACTCAATGGGCTTAATCCTGGTATTGTCAGGCCCGAGATTCAAGCACCTCAGTTTGAGCTGAAGCCGGTTATGTTTCAAATGCTTCAAACGGTGGGGCAGTTCAGTGGAGTACCAACGGAGGATCCACATCTTCATTTACGATTGTTCATTGAAGTGTGTGATTCATTCAAGCTACAAGGAGTTTCCGATGAAGCTTTGAGGCTGAAGCTATTCCCCTATTCTTTACGAGACAGAGCAAGGGCATGGTTAAATTCCATACCCCCGGATTCAGTGGCTACTTGGAACAACTTAGCTGAGAAATTCTTGATGAAATACTTCCCACCAACGAAGAATGCCAAACTCCGCAACGACATTACTTCATTTCAGCAGCTTGATGGTGAATCTTTATATGAGTCATGGGAGCGTTTCAAGGAGCTGTTGAGGAAATGCCCCCACCATGGGATACCGCATTGGATCCAAATGGAGACGTTTTACAATGGTCTCAATGCTCATACACGGTCAATGGTGGATGCATCGGCTAATGGAGCTCTTTTAGCCAAGTCTTATAATGATGCCTACGAAATCTTGGAGCGGATGGCCAACAATAACTATCAATGGCCAACGGAGAGAGTTGCTGCAGGGAGACGGGTTGCTGGAATTCATGATCTAGACGCAGTTACAGCCTTGACAGCACAAGTTTCATCACTTTCCCATATTTTGAAGTCCATGAATATGGCTGCTGGAGCATCTGCAGAGCAATCAGCTGCAGTATCTTGTGTTTATTGTGGAGAAGGACATTCTTTTGACAGTTGCCCATCTAATCCTGCTTCGGTGTGTTATGTGGGGAACTTCAACAAGAACAACAGTCCATTTTCCAACACCTACAACCAAGGATGGAGGCAGCATCCCAATTTTTCGTGGAGTAATCAAGGGACTAATCCATATCCAACCTCAAACAGACCAAACCATCCTCCTGGTTTCCATCAACAATTGCCACAGCAGCAACAGTACCAGAAACAGCAACATACAGAGCAATCCAGTTCAGTGGAATCCTTATTGAAGGAATACATGGTGAAGAATGACGCCATAATCCAAAACCAATCCGCCATAATTCAGAGTCAAGCGGCTTCACTCAGGAACTTGGAAAATCAGATGGGGCAGTTAGCCAATGCCCTAAATAGCAGGCCCCAAGGTTCGTTACCGAGTAACACCGAAGATCCAAGGCGAGATAGTAAAGAACATTGCAAGGCAATCTCTTTAAGGAGCGGAAAAGAGCTGGAAGGGTTTGTGTCAAAGCCTAAACAATCAAGAGAGCCCACTTCAATCCAAGGAGATGGGGAGAAGAATGTAGGAGTCGAAAAAATAGTTCGGCAGGGTGCTGAAAAGGAGAACTTTGCTACAGCATCTCAGCAGCAACATTGCCCAGAAAAGCATATTGACAGACCACCTCCACCCTTCCCTCAACGGTTTAAAAAGCAGGAGGAAGACAAGCAGTTTAGTAAATTCTTACAGGTTTTGAAGCAATTGCACATCAACATACCATTGGTGGAAGCCTTAGAGCAGATGCCGAAGTATGTTAAATTCATGAAGGACATTCTCTCCAAAAAGAGGCGATTGGGAGAATTTGAAACCGTAGCCCTTACCAAAGAGTGCAGCTCAATCCTACAAAGTAAGATCCCTCCTAAACTTCAAGATCCAGGGAGTTTTACAATACCTTGTGCTATTGGTGACACCTACTGTGGGAAAGCTTTGTGTGACTTGGGAGCAAGCATAAACTTAATGCCTATGTCAGTCTTTAGAAAGTTGGGAATTGGTGAAGCAAGACCAACCACCGTGACTCTTCAATTAGCAGATAGATCATTTGCTCATCCTGAGGGAAAAATTGAAGATGTTTTAGTAAGAGTGGACAAGTTCATATTCCCCGTGGACTTTATTGTGCTAGACTATGAAGCTGACAAGGAAGTTCCTATCATCTTGGGAAGACCATTTCTGGCTACAGGAAGAACGTTGATTGATGTGCAAAAAGGAGAACTCACTATGCGAGTTGATGATGAGCAAGTGACTTTTAGTGTTTTCAATGCTATGCGATATCCTGACGAGATAGAAGAATGTTCAGCTATCAATGTAATAGATGCACTTGTTGCCAATGAATTTCAAAAAGCTTGCAACAACAATGNGCATGGTTAAATTCCATACCCCCGGATTCAGTGGCTACTTGGAACAACTTAGCTGAGAAATTCTTGATGAAATACTTCCCACCAACGAAGAATGCCAAACTCCGCAACGACATCACTTCATTTCAGCAGCTTGATGGTGAATCTTTATATGAGTCATGGGAGCGTTTCAAGGAGCTATTGAGGAAATGCCCCCACCATGGGATACCGCATTGGATCCAAATGGAGACGTTTTACAATGGTCTCAATGCTCATACACGGTCAATGGTGGATGCATCAGCCAATGGAGCTCTTTTAGCCAAGTCTTATAATGATGCCTACGAAATCTTGGAGCGGATGGCCAACAATAACTATCAATGGCCAACGGAGAGAGTTGCTGCAGGGAGACGGGTTGCTGGAATTCATGACCTAGACGCAGTTACAGCCTTGACAACACAAGTTTCATCACTTTCCCATATTTTGAAGTCCATGAATATGGCTGCTGGAGCATCTGCAGAGCAATCAGCTGCAGTATCTTGTGTTTATTGTGGAGAAGGACATTCTTTTGACAGTTGCCCATCTAATCCTGCTTCGGTGTGTTATGTGGGGAACTTCAACAAGAACAACAATCCATTTTCCAACACCTACAACCAAGGATGGAGGCAGCATCCCAATTTTTCGTGGAGTAATCAAGGGACTAATCCATATCCAACCTCAAACAGAACAAACCATCCTCCTGGTTTCCATCAACAAATGCCACAGCAGCAACAGTACCAGAAACAGCAACATACAGAGCAATCCAGTTCAGTGGAATCCTTATTGAAGGAATACATGGCGAAGAATGACGCCATAATCCAAAACCAATCCGCCATAATTCAGAGTCAAGCGGCTTCACTCAGGAACTTGGAAAATCAGATGGGGCAGTTAGCCAATGTCCTAAATAGCAGGCCCCAAGGTTCGTTACCGAGTAACACCGAAGATCCAAGGCGAGATAATAAAGAACATTGCAAGACAATCTCTTTAAGGAGCGGAAAAGAGCTGGAAGGGTTTGTGTCAAAGCCTAAACAATCAAGAGAGCCCACTTCAATCCAAGGAGATGGGGAGAAGAATGTAGGAGTCGAAAAAATAGTTCGGCAGGGTGCTGAAAAGGAGAATTTTGCTACAGCATCTCAGCAGCAACATTGCCCAGAAAAGCATATTGACAGACCACCTCCACCCTTCCCTCAACGGTTTAAAAAGCAGGAGAAAGACAAGCAGTTTAGTAAATTTTTACAGGTATTGAAGCAATTGCACATCAACATACCATTGGTGGAAGCCTTAGAGCAGATGCCGAAGTATGTTAAATTCATGAAGGACATTCTCTCCAAAAAGAGGCGATTGGGAGAATTTGAAACCGTAGCCCTTACCAAAGAGTGCAGCTCAATCCTACAAAGTAAGATCCCTCCTAAACTTCAAGATCCAGGGAGTTTTACAATACCTTGTGCTATTGGTGACACCTACTGTGGGAAAGCTTTGTGTGACTTGGGAGCAAGCATAAACTTAATGCCTATGTCAGTCTTTAGAAAGTTGGGAATTGGTGAAGCAAGACCAACCACCGTGACTCTTCAATTAGCAGATAGATCATTTGCTCATCCTGAGGGAAAAATTGAAGATGTTTTAGTAAGAGTGGACAAGTTCATATTCCCCATGGACTTTATTGTGCTAGACTATGAAGCTGACAAGGAAGTTCCTATCATCTTGGGAAGACCATTTCTGGCTACAGGAAGAACGTTGATTGATGTGCAAAAAGGAGAACTCACTATGCGAGTTGATGATGAGCAAGTGACTTTTAGTGTTTTCAATGCTATGCGATATCCTGAAGACATAGAAGAATGTTCAGCTATCAATGTAATAGATGCACTTGTTGCCAATGAATTTCAAAAAGCTTGCAACAACAATGTGCTCCTAGCATCTACAAAGGCCGACTATGAAGAGGAATCGGATGAAGAAGGCTATATTCTATGGGTAGAAACAAGGCCTCCATTTGCTAGACTGGGAAAGCAATATGAGTCTCTTGAATTACAGGAAGGAAGTTTCAAGCCATCTAAACCGTCGATTGAGGAACCACCAATTTTGGAGTTGAAACCGTTGCCTTCTCATTTGAAGTATGCATACTTGGGGGAATCTAACACACTACCGGTGATTATTTCAGCTGCATTAAGTTTGGGACAAGAACAGCAATTACTTGTTGCTTTGAGGAAGTTCAAAAAAGCCATCGGTTGGACCATCGCCGACATAAAGGGGATCAGCCACACAATCTGTATGCACAAGATCTTGCTGGAAGATTGCTCCAGCAATTCTGTAGAGCAACAGCGAAGACTGAATCCGATTATGAAAGAAGTTGTGAAGAAAGAAGTAATTAAATGGCTAGATGCTGGGATAATCTACCCGATTTCAGACAGCTCTTGGGTCAGCCCAGTCCAGTGCGTCCCAAAGAAAGGAGGTGTTACAGTAGTAGCTAACAATAATAATGAGTTAATCCCCACAAGAACAGTTACTGGTTGGAGAGTATGCATGGATTATAGGAAGCTCAACAAGGCCACAAGGAAAGACCATTTCCCATTGCCTTTCATTGATCAAATGCTCGACAGACTTGCTGGCAAGGAGTATTACTGTTTCCTAGACGGATACTCGGGATACAACCAGATTGCTATAGCACCGGCTGATCAGGAGAAAACAACATTCACCTGCCCCTATGGAACGTTCGCATTTCGAAGAATGCCATTCGGTCTTTGCAATGCTCCAGCAACGTTCCAGCGATGCATGATGTCCATTTTCAGTGATATGGTGGAGAAGAATCTTGAGATTTTCATGGATGACTTTTCGGTATTTGGGGAAACTTATGAAGACTGTTTATTGAATTTAAAACAGGTGCTGGAGCGGTGTGAAGAATCAAACGTGGTATTGAATTGGGAAAAGTGTCACTTTATGGTACAGGAAGGCATTGTGTTAGGCCATCGGGTATCCAAGGATGGAATTGAAGTAGACAAGGCGAAAATTGAAGTTATTGAGAAACTTCCACCTCCAACATCAATCAAGGGCATTAGAAGTTTTTTAGGTCATGCAGGTTTCTATAGAAGATTTATAAAAGATTTCTCAAGGGTCTCCAAGCCGTTATGCACTTTGCTGGAGCAAAACAGACCATTCGACTTTAACGAAGATTGCATGCAAGCATTCCTAGAGCTGAAAAAGAAACTTGTTTCTGCTCCGATTGTGGTGGCTCCGGACTGGTCTCTACCATTTGAACTGATGTGCGATGCAAGTGATCATGCCGTAGGAGCCGTATTGGGTCAAAGAAAGGAAAAGGTATTTCACGCCATCTATTATAGTAGCCGAACCCTCTCAGATGCTCAACTTAATTACACAACCACCGAGAAGGAACTCTTGGCTGTTGTTTTTGCCTTCGATAAATTCAGATCCATTCTTGTGGGAACAAAGGTCACGGTTTATACAGATCATTCAGCAATCAAGTATCTCATTGCCAAGAAGGATGCAAAACCGAGACTGATACGATGGATCTTATTGCTACAAGAGTTTGACCTGGAGATAAAGGATAAGAAAGGTTCTGAGAATCAAGTTGCCGATCATTTATCCAGACTGGAGGCAGGGGATAAGAGAGAGGTCAAGGAATCAATTAGAGAGACGTTCCCAGATGAGCAGCTCCTAACAATTCAACAGATAGCTATTCCATGGTATGCCGATTTTGCTAACTATTTAGTCAGTGGACTACTTCCACCAGAGATGAATAGTCAGCAGAAAAAGAAATTCTTCCATGATGTGAAAGCCTATTATTGGGATGAACCTTTCCTATA
>JXTB01000289.1:0-26293 GCA_002914805.1 Parasponia andersonii
TCTATAAGAGTTATATTTGTAAATATAGCGCTTTAAAAGACTCGCTATTGGAAGATGAATTATTTTGTTGAAGCAATCGTCCGATAACTGAGCACAGCTTCTTATTGCTACCAACATTTTTCTTCGTATTATTATATTATGTTTTATAGAAAAAGCGTCCAACGTTTTATATCTTATGTGTTTCATACTTATTTAAACTTAATAGGACGAGAATGTTTCGGTTGGAATTTTAAGAGGAGAAATAGTGGCTACTATATAAAAAAATTAAGGTTTTTACCAGCAAGGATGGATGTGGGCATTGAATGTTGGAGGAGTAAGACAAATCGAAACATCTTATCTCCAGCAGGAAGGAAACCAAGCTTATCAGCCAACATGACAATGCCAAGTCCCATAGGAGGCACCAAGACTAACCGTGCAAAGATAATAGCAGCAGTTGTTCGTAGACCAAGTTTTGAACTTCCCGGTCCTGCAAGCAAGATAGATATTTAACGATGGTTTCAGATATGTGATGCTAAATGAAATATATATGATCATCAACACAGGTATCAATTTCTTCACTCCAAGCATTCTATGGCAGCTCAGTCAATGTTTATTAACAAACCCATATGGCCATTAGGAGACTAGAGAATTTCAAAGCACACAACCAAATAAAACATATAGAAGTCAACTTACCATCTACAAGGTTGCCACCTAATGCCAAAAGAATGCAAGGAACCATCGCCTCCCTGATAATAATCACCACTGTTAGATCGCATTTAATATACATAAAAAAAAAAAAAAGACTTAAAAGGTTCGACAAATATTTTAATCAGGGATAATATCTCCATGCGTAGAAATATCCAACCTAAGATTATTCATGTACATGTGCTTGAGTAAAAGCCACTAACTATGATAATTTCCCGTAAGGACTTCTCAGTAAACAGTTGAGCATGTAATGAACAAATCCATGTACAAGAAAACAGAATGAAATGGCTTGTTAAGACTAGCATTTATTACAAATGTACACCCCAAAATGGAAAATAGACATGACAATCTGGCTCTAATTCATCGAAAATTCTTGTTTCATCAAGATAATTATCAAGTGTACATGTGTTGCCAACACAACAAAATACTTCTGAAGTCTCACATTTTGACTATCTTTTAGCACAAGATTACTGCTTATTTCTTTTAAAAACTTTATTGAATTCAAAGACTTGAAATGAATACATGAACAAAAGTAGACCCAGTTACATCTGTTTCCCAATTGATTATGCTTTTGGACATCTCTAGAGATATTTTTGTCTCCATTTGCAATTTTTTAACCATTTCATGTGCAGTTGTCCATCAGATCATTATCTGCGTGAACCTTAAACTTAGCAAGCATAATTGAACCCAAAAATCCACACACAATGAAATCTATTTAGTGGAGAACACAGGAAGAAAAAAACAAACTAAGTTTCGACCAAAAAATCACATAATATCCTTCTATAAGCTTCAACTAAGCATACCCGAGAATAATACAGCTATCAGTGAAGAAGAAAAATGGAGCATCTGTAGTAAAGATCAATCGCTTCAAAAATGGTACTGCTCCAAGAACCATGGCGAGAATCTGAGGCACGAGGGAGCATACTACTTAAAACAAAGATTTGTGCATGGAAAAAAAATAATTATTTTTTTTCAAAAACTACACCAAAACCAATTAGGAACAGAGATGAACAAACTTACAGAAGCAATTATAGGGGGTTGAAGGATTTGTTTAAGCTTCAATTTCTCGTAAAGAAAAATAAGGAACTTTTTTATCTGCAAGATTCACAAACAATTCACTAAAACCATAGAGTGTAATGGAATGAAAAAAATAAAATCAAAACAAGAAATAAAAGAACTGGAAATTCCAACACATGAAAGCTGTGACGTTCATTAAATTTGCTAAATCTCATGGCACACTTGAGAAATAAAACTAACCATCAAAACACAAAAGTTGAACAGGAAAAGTATAATTCTAGGAGACAACTGGAATTTGAAACAGCCATAAATCTCAAGGTAACAAAAACAGACTATTGCACTCCACTGTAAGGTAAATTGAGCAACTAACGGCCAATAGATCAATTTTCAAAAAGGTAGATTACCAATACCAGGCAGGCATGTGGAATTGTGAACCTGGAAACACTTTTATAAACTAATTCTTTCCTGCGAAGCGTATATTGCTCGAAACAGTGACTAATAAGGAGGACTAGATCTAAGCAAACAATTCTCACCTTAAAACCTTTTGAAGAATTCGAATTATTTAAATTTGAATTATTTGAATTAGTCTGTACAGCCTCCTCATGTGTAAGCAGTGGAACCTGCTCAGCACTGCCACCCTCCTTTGGAGGGCCTTTAATAGGAAGACTTCCATCCTCAATGTCAAAGGAACCTTCAGGAGGGGGTGCCAACATATTGAAAACATATGTATATAAGATAATTGCACCAACCTAAAACAAAAGCAGGATTGACATGTAAGTATACAATAAACATCTGACAATAACATAATACTTTCAATTAGTCCTAGTGATTAAGTCAATAAAACCCACCCACTGGCCAAATGAAATATATGCTGTCCCAGATGCACTACATGAGTTTGAGTCACCAAAAGGATTGGATTTGTCTCTACATAAAGCTGCAATTAAAACAAGTGGCACATTTCCAATGTTTCCTGCATTCATTGTAAGATAGAGTCCAATATGAGCCAAACACAACAGCACAAAGCCGAAGTAGCCAGAGGGGGCAGTTCATAAAGAAACTTGATTCTTTTAAAACCAAATTCATACAACCTAACTGACGATAAGATTTTGAAAATGCAAAGAATGCAAATCAAAGCTTGCACCGTGATAAGCATCTTACCAATTCCAATTTGTACAATCGTGAACTTAAAGAAAGGGTACGGTGGACGAACAAGGGTTGCTACAATGAAACCTATTATCGACCCTGATATCGAACCCAGAACTACATTCGCAGGAATAAACCACCTGCAAAAGTTAAATGCTAATAATCAATAACCAATTTGTCACACATTATGTTACTAAAACCAAGAAAATAAAAGCTTCTAACGCTTACCACTCCATCATTTTTTCCAGAGTGACAGCTTGTCCAAGTTGAGAGAATATCAAACACGGAAGCAAAAGTGAAAAAACCAACTGCAAGGAAAAATCACTAGTTAATCAAACAGTATTATAATATATAAATATATATATATATATATATATCTTTCTTAGTAATTAAAGTACTAAACAAATACTTATTCAAAGTTCCAATAATTTTTTTCCAAAAAAATAAAAAAGGAAATTCGAAGAGATAATTCAATTTCAATTCTGGGTATATTATATGGACTGAAAAATAAAATAAAATTAAAAAACCCACGAGAGAGAGAATTGTAGAGGAAAATAGAAGTTACCCCATTAAGAAGTTTTCTCCCATTAGCTGGTAAAATGTTGACATATTTGGATGCCATGAGAAAACCCAAGAAGCATACTGTAAAAACTTTAGCAATAGGCAAAACTGCAATCTTTATAGAATCCACTAAAGACTCTCCTCCAACTCCACCATCCATCACCGCTACCAGAATCCTTTCCACACCCATTTTCCCAAAATTGCTGTACACACACTCAAACCCCTCTTGCGTACATCTACCCTGCCCCAAACGACGCCGTTCTTGTATCCTGTCCTGTCTCTCACTCAACTCCTCACTATTCCGTCCCAGAAATGGAACCAACCAAGAAACCCAACGATTCAATTCAAAGCAAGAATATAATAATTTCTTTTTCTTCTTCTTTTTTATTTTTTAGTAATTTTGGCAAAGTTCTTTTTCTAGGTCAGCAATTTTCACCTGCAACCAGCAAATAAACACCCCCCGAAAAAAAAAAAATCAATCATAATCACCAATACAATACATGATTCAAAAATTAAATATTTACGCGAACCAAAGTTTTCGGTAAAAAAAAAAAAAGAAAATAATAAAAAATTTCTGTTAAAAATAAAATAAAATAAAATAAAATGAAGGCATGCATGTAGCTTTCTGACAGACCCAGAAGGGAATCATAACCTTAGATCGTTACCATTCATATGAGGGGTCTAAAATAACTCAAAACCCATAAATAACCATAAGATAATAATAATAGTAAGATTAAAGAAAGAAGAAACGTACATATATCTATACTAATACTAACACTGAGATTAAAGAAGAGGCAGAGAGATGAGTTGTGGTTCGATGTGTGTTGTGTTGTCCCTCTATCTCTCTCTTTACCTATAACTCAAACTCAAACCTTTCCGCTACCCGCGTGCGTTAGATGAAGTCTCTTACTTTTTCTTTCCTAAAAAGTAGGAAAATATATACGATGCTCTTTTTTTCTTTTAAATGCTCCTTATATTTGCCAACGCGAAACCGTCCTGTCACCTCTGCCTTATGTCATATATGTATGGCCCTGAGTTTTCATATATACCCCTGCGTTTTCACAGAATAACGAATTTGCCACCGACTGATTTCCCGTCGTACCGACGAAATTTCGCTCTGATTTACTTGTTCTATCTGGACTTCTTTTAAGTTCGATCCTTCTCGTCCGTCATTTATTATTCTTTTCAAATTATAATTCTGTTTATTATCAATTATTCTTTTTGTCCTTTTGTGGTATATACCAAAGGAATTCCTCATGGGACTGGACTCCCCTGCCCCTAAAATTACTCGAGATCGTTTCATTTTCCCGGTCCTTTTCTAATTTAAAAGTCTTTTCTTTGTTTACGTAATTGCTTATATTGCGGATTTTGTAAAAAGTGTTATAGTATATTGGTATGAAAATGAATGATTCGGTCCTAAATAAATCAAATACGTTTGGTAATTGGTAGGGTGATAGAGACTTGGGTTAGGCTTCGAGAAATATCACTACCTTGTCTGTATTTTTTTTATTCTTTATATAGTTTTTATGAGAACCTTACCTGTCTGTTTATTAACAATTGAAAAGAGAAAAATAGTTGTCCTTACTCCTTAAATAGTGAAAGACGGATAAACTATAAATCAAAATCTAACATGATAACGTAAATATTAAATATTATTTATATTCTAATAAAAAGCCACGATACAAAAGAAATTAGAGATATGTGCATAAGGGTAGATTTGATGTATCTATACGTTACAACCATTTTGGTATAACATTTTTTTTTTTCCTTTCATGTATTTTACTCAAAATCAAAATGCATTTTGCTAGTTCATGGCATCAGGTCATCTACAAAGGTTAATGTCATGTGAGCTATGTGTCACGACCATAGCCTCAGACTAGATAATCGTGCGGTACTTAGCACAATTCGTCGCACTAAGTCAGCCTATTAATACTCAAGAAAGGGACTTAGAGTAAGCTTTAAGACAAAGTGATAAGGATGAGAGAGTTTAGGTGAATGAAAGCTTTGTATTACTCTTAGAATGCTTAGAACTCTCACAAATGGGACTTGTATACAAATGAACCCAAGGGGTCCTTTATACAGTCAAAGCCTAAACTAACCAATGGTTGTGATCGTGCCAAGTGGCATGATCTTACAAAGGGTCTAGACTATTCTTCACTAAAGTTATAATATCTATAAAGATATTTACATAGAGAATTCTAGAACAAAACATGGTTTAGATCCTTCCAAGAGGTTCACCCACCATCTTGGCTCTTCTAAGTCATTCTAGAAGCTTCTAGGACCGTCCAACCTATCTAGTACCATCCAGTCTTGTCTAGAGCCTTCTAGGACTTAGTAGCACCAACTAGAGTCTTCTAACATGGCCAAGACCTCTCTTGATCACTCTAGAAGTGTCTACCATGTTCTAGGGTCTTTCTCAATCTTTTTGGGTGAGCAGTAGAGGACCTTAGAACCATGAGCAATAACATTTGGATTTTTGGAAGCCAAATGAGCGGAGCGTAACATACGTGATGGATAACCTTAATTGTATTGATGTGTGTGTGAATATATAGTAGTACCAAAATAGACAGTTCTTACACACTACGCCAAGTAATTTAAAATATTGCCCCATAGTAGCCTCAATTACATCCATATGCTAAAGTCAAAAAATGTTGCAAACATATGCTTATAGGTGAAAAATACCCCTAGGAAGCATAGTAAGGACTTAAGGGAAAAAAAAAACCCAAAAACTCAAAACTCTCTCCTTTCCCTTGCCTCCTAGACTCCCTTCTCTTTTTCTGTTCTATCTTCTCTTTGATCTAGACTCCCTTCTCTTTTTCTATTCTATCTTCTCTTTGATCTTTCTCTACTGATGTCTCTCTCAATCACGATTTAAGAGATTTTAATGTTTAAATGTCATGAGTAGTATAGCGTAAAAAAAGTTTATATTTAAATTTCGAAATGTTCTATAGTTAAATTCTGCAATTAAAATAAAATCTAGGTTAATTTGTACGAATTTTAGAAAAAAGTAGGATTGTCTTCCGTGACAAAAATATAAAATTTTGATAACTAATCAATTAAAATTTTGATAAAAATGTCGATAGAATATTTTTTATAATGGATACTGGAAAATTATTTGATGGTGATCGAACAAAAATTTCGATGACAATTCGATGAATTTCGATGCTATTTTGATAAAAATTCGATATCATTTCGATACAATTTGATGCTATTCGAAAACTATTGAGTAACATTTAAGAGACAATTTCAAAAAAAAAACTTTATCAAATTTTTATTGAAATGGTATCGAGTTTTCATCAAAATGCCATCAAAATTTTCAATATTCGTCGGGGTATATAGTTCAGTTTTTTGTAAATCCGTATAAACTATTTCAAATTTAATTTTAATGTAGAATATAAATATAGAACATCTCGAAAGTCAAGTACAAACTATTTTAAACTATAATCATAATATTTAAATAAAAATCTCTTATCCATTTCCAAGTGAAAACCTAATCTAAAATATGTTTTGTACTAATGTAAATCATAGATAACTTGATAATATAAGTTCTATGAGATTATAAATTTTAATTTCCAGAACACTTTTAAACACTCGATTAATATTATATTTTCAAGAGATAGAGATAAATTAAGAGACATAGAAAAGTGGAGATTTTTTTTGAGTTAGGTCTATGGACAAGAGAACTAGAAAAGATAAGAGTATAGTAAAGTAGAAGAGGAAAGAGATGATAAGTTAGGTCTTGAAGGCACAGAGGATAGTTACAAATTTTTGGGGTAATTAAGTCTTTTTAGGTGGATATATGCATAAATTTATAGCAATTTTTGAGTGGAGCTTATAGAAGTAATTGGGTATACTTTTGAGCATACTCAAATAAATTTCTCTAATCAAATAGTTTGACTACTTTTGTTACCAAATTTTCTTTCCTTTGCTAGAAAAGAAAAAAAAATGTGTAGACATATATTTTATAAATTTTTCTCAAGTTGTACTCTTTTTCAAATCAAATTTTAATAATTTAACTACTAAATATTCGATTTTGGACATTTAAGATCAATTTTATATAAAACAAATTCGTCTATTGTTAAGAGTAATTGGATTGTCAAATAAAAGAGATCGCTCGGAAAGGTTTTGTCCTATATGTTAATATTTACTTCATATTAAGCATCATTATCAAATTCGACCATCTTTTAAAAATATATTATGAAAAAAAGGGCAAACTACAAAATATTTACAATACTAAAAGTTTTATTAATAAAAAATTTAGAATTAAAAATTACTCACAACTCAATCTTGCTTAAAAATTTTCTATCATGTCAAAAGGGGCAAAGTAAAGGAGCACAACATAGGAAGGTGGCCAATCATGTTCAACTAGAGTCGAGCTATCGGTTAAAAATTCATCGAAATAGCTCGATTGGCAATTAGATAAGTTCAACTGCAGCCAAATTTTTTAACTCAAATCAAACAAAGACACAACCAGAATTGGAATTAGGATCGACAGTGGTGGCATGGTACTGTAAATAGTAGTGGTGGTAGAAACAATTTAAGACTTATTGGGAAGAATTTATTTCAAAGTCTTGAAATACATTAAGGAGGCCTTGTTATTCCTAGTTCTAAACAGGAGGCCATTTAAGTGCCCAATGAAGGCTAATGTCCCCTAATTGTTTGTTATTTTATATTTCATCTATGTATTTCTTTTAGAAAAATTTAGTTATGCCCCTCATTTGCCTCCATTGAAATTTGTTTTTTCAAAATTTTACTTGTATATATTTTTAAATACTTAACTTTGCCTTTACCTCTTATGAATTGTTTTTTTATTTAAAAACCTTATTTTAAAACTACATTCAATCATATGTTATCTTATGTTAGCTTAGTGTACTCAAAATTATTATTTTAGATTTTTATAGATTATATTACTCAATTACTAGTTCATTTGAAAAAAGTGAAATATATATAGGGACAAAAAGAAAAGAAATCCAAATTAAGCCAAAACAAAATTTCTTAGTTTATGCTTCTATTGAAAAGATTTTCTGGCTTTGTCATAGGTTTAAATCCTGGTTATATTATTAAAACTTATATATTCTTAGCACGCCACATCTATTATATATAGGGGTAGCAATTCATGTTGATGGGTTGGGTTTCTGTCGGGATTGAAGTCTAAAAAACATCAACATAAGTTGACCTGTACCTAAATCGAGTTGACCCTAACCTGACCTGCACAACCTACTTTGGTGAATAACACCTAACTCACAACTCGATTTTGACCCGTCAACCCAATTTTGACTTGTCAACCTGCTATGATCCATATTTTTCTACTTATATTTTCTTTTACTAAATCTATTATTATCTCATTTCAAAACAAATAAATTATGGGTAATTTATAAATATAACTGATAATTTATAATCATAAACAATATATTTATAATAATAGTTATAAAAACATTAAATAAAAAATATTTTTATAATTTGATTATGCATATATATTTTAGGCGGGTCAAACAGGTCAAGTTCGAGTTAAACAGATTAACCCGAACTCGACCCAATTTTTTTATTCGTGTTATATGAGTTGACTCGATTTCGACCCACTCCTTTTTTCTTTGACCCTAACCCGCAAAAAATCATGTCGTGTTTATGTTGTATCATTGTGTCAGAACCTGAATTATCACCCCTAATTATATATTCTTTATGCTATACTTTTTTTTCGTCTACGTAGATTGTTTAAAAATTGAAATAATAAGTTATGAATGATCGTTTATGTAAACTAGGAAGCTTCTTTTTCTTATACATTTTTGTTCTCTTTTAGCCTTAAACTTTTTTTTGGAGGACATTAAGTTTTATTTATTTTAAAAGTTCTTAGATTATGATTTGGGTTTTTTTTTCTCCCCTTTAATATTAGGGATGGAGAGCGTTGATCTTTTGATCTCAACATTGGAGGTAGGTGTGGACTAAGCTAAATATATGGCCACAATTTTGTTTTTTTTTGTTTGGTTGCACGTATAGGGTGAAAAAACTACATTAATATGACTTAAGAGTAATACTAAAGGATACTATATAGTGTTTAGCACCATATGATGTGTCAATATGTTATAGGTAGATTATAATTATACTTCAGATTGGACCCATATAAGACTCAGTTTATTGATTGTAATCACCCAGTAATAGAGTTACACATGATTTGATGTATGGCACTTGTAGTGCCTTATAGTATTCCTCTATGGGACATAGAGATCCCATATCCCTCATTGGTAGAATTTTATTTTATTTTTTCGATTTTTTTTTTTTGTTTTACTAGTACTTTTCTATGTATTAAAAGTAGATGTTACTATAAATTTATGAGGGATTTTTCTCACTTGATCTTGATCTATTTGGGTTTTTCTGTTCATATTATTTTATTATTATTATTATTTTACTTTATGTTTGAAACTTTTAAGGTCGAAATCTGGAAAATTCTACGCAATCAAAGTTTGATATATGTGGAAATTCTATTATCATATTAGTAAAAAAAAAAAGGTCAATATCATCGGTGGAAGGCGTTTTCAAAGAATTGAAAGGTTTTTCTATGACATAGCTCTAGAGTTGTTTGTGTGATATCTTGTACACGGTTGCTTTTTTTTTTTAATTTTCTCTTTGTTAAAAAATACAAATTATTTCTAATCGATTGTTTATCATTTTGTTTTCTTTAATTTAATCCTTGCTAACTGTATTTTTGTGACGATCGTCTAACTTAATGTAGATGAATTATAAGGGTTGATGAGTAAGATGAATTCTTCGGTTGGAATTCAACTACGAATAATAGTAAAGTTATGGTAAATAGTAAATAACATAAGAAATTTAACATGATTCAACCCTAAAAAGATGGCCTACATCTATGGTGACTTTCCCACTATAAAAGAGAGATTATAGTCTCAAGGTGAGAGCTTTAGTTAATATTTTCTATGTATAATTTTTTTATTGTAGAATAATGAGATTGAATCAATTTTATATAAACGAGGGTAGCTCGAATCAATTTTATATAGATGACGTGGCTCAAGTTGTCTAATTTAATAAATAGAAAACTACAAAATAAAATATAATATAATGTTTAAATTATGTAACTATATAATAATGAGTAACTATTTCTCTTTCAATGAACTAGCTATGTTTTATATAGAATAGGCTAATTTTATGGTCAACTATTTGTTGTGGTCATAAATTTTTGTTTTATATTTAATGGTTACTATATGGAATAAAATTTTGTTTTCATTAAAACAAATAGCAATTAGATTACGAATATTATGAGAGTTATTTTTTGAAACACAGTGAAGTTAAAAGTGTCATAATTCTATATTTAAAAAAATAATTAAGGTAAATAATCTTGTTGATCCCTAAACTACAAGAAGAATCTCATTTTAGTCCTTAAATTTTTAATTGAATTATTTTGGTCATTAAACTATTAAAAAAATTTCATTTTAGTCATATTTGACATATATTTTGTTTTAACAGAATGAACATATAAGATACCTTTGTTATTCTATTATACTTATTTTATATCCAAAAATATCGTCTAACGTTATAAAGATATTAAACCATGAAATTAAGCAGTTTAAAACATATGTTGGATTTAGCCTATTAATTATAATTACCCATTTATAAACTAGCATGTCATGTGGTATGGACATCATTGATACTCCATATAATTCCTCATCTTGTAGTGTCATCAACGTTGTTAGTAAAACATATAAAATTAATGCGATTTTGTCTAATTTTATCACTGATATTTTATTTTAAGATACTCCCCCCAATATTTGTATTGGCATTTTTTATTTTAAGAAACGTTTTTATGAGTTGTGACATCAATAGAAATATAAATTGTTTCATCTATGCAAAATATGATTGTACTTACAAATTTGGTCTACGTAACATTCTCCATTCATACATTAGATAGAAAATAATGACAGAAAAAGAAATTTAAAAATTTAAGCAGGTTCTTTTTTTTTTGAAGGGGAAATATTTTCACTATAAATAAGAAGATAGTATAATACTCATAAAAAGATTTTTGATTACAAAGCAGACAATTGTAAAAAACTGATTAAAGTTTTCGGAGAAAATTCAGTACTAGGATCTTGGCGAAATCGGCCTAGGAGAAGGAGATTTATGCAAATCATTATTGTTGTACACTTCAATAGAGCTCTAAGTATCAATTTTTGGCTCATTGTGACCCTCTACTTAACATTCATTATTGGTTTCTCTTGCTTCATATTAAAAAATCATCGGAGGGCAAATACTACCATACACAATATCCATATCTAAACAGATCTGGGTGAAAACCATATTAAGGGGATATATACAATGAGATCTATTCCAAACTACCATAGGTCCAAATCTAGGTAGACTAAAATCATAACAACAACAATAAGAACAACAACAAAAAACAATAAACTATATATTACCATAGAAAAAATTGAAAGCCACACACCATTATAAATCAGGATCTAAGTGTACTAAGAGTACCTTAGTTCTAGATCTAGACAAAAGATTACATTCTTAAATAAAACTAAAAAAATAGAAAAAATGAGAAAACTCATACTGGAGGCACCTGTTAGCGAAGAACTGATAAGAAGCTGCTATAAGAGAAATGATAGGTGGCAGAGGAAAATCACAAATTCAGTTTTAGAGAGCAGGAGAAAGAAAGAAAGAGATTCTTGGGACAATATTAGAAAAAGAGAGTGGGGCAAAGTGGAGAAATTATCTCACCTCTTATATAAATTAAAAACGAACAAAAAGGTTGCATCCCACTTGCCAACTTCCATTCGCAATTGGTTATAGACTTATAGTACTCTTTATTTTTGGCACTTATGTTTGACATCTTAAAAGAGTAATTGTATATATAGCTCCCAATATGGTGCAAACGTCGTATGATTTTACACGGTAATCGTAACTATAATTTAATTAGAAGCTCGTGCTAAACTCAATTTATTAATTATAATTATTTAGTTACAAACTAACACATTATGTCTAATACATTTGTTCATCTTGAAATGTCATTATTTTTATTAATTATAATTATTTAATTACAAACTAACACATTATGTCTAATACATTTGCTCATCTTGAAATGTCACCAATAGTGTAAGTAAAACATATAAAATTAACTCAATTAGTCTTTTTTTTAATTGATATTTTATTTTAAGACCACAGAAAATATGTCTCCTCCCAATATTCATGTTGGTCGTAGTATTCAAAATAGCATTACTTAATTTAAGTATAAAACGATATTATAAATGTTGAGATTTTGTATAACTCTTTGCTCTAATTATCTCTCTCTTTAAGTGATTATAAACTAATTGTGTGATTGTATAGCCATAATTTATCCTTAATTTTGAGGATCGTACAGATAGATGAAAAGGGTTTCTATCCCTATATATATAGGTTGTAAATTCTTAAGATAAAATTAGAAAAAAAAAACCATTTTTCCAGTTTATTATTTTGAAGATAGTATCAGAGCATCGTTTGATCCATTTCAACTAATTTAAATTAAAAAAAAAAACATCATACCCAGAAACCAGTTCAAACCATACCCAAAAATTGTTCCAAACTAAAATACACCATCATATTACTTCGAAAAATGAATACCCAAAATCAAATCAACTTCGTTGTTATTAAATCATCCCTGTTTGTAGTCCCCATAAAGATGGTAAGAGTGAAGAGAGATATTGTTGTGAATATTTTCTGATAATTTTCTATTGATTATCATGGTGTTTAAATACAAAATATAGCCAAAAATATAGCCTAGAAAATCTATGATTATCATGGTGTTTAAATACAAAATACAGCCAAAAATATAGCCTAGAAAATCTACTCTGTTACAACAATTAAAACTAACTTAGACTAATTCAAAGTACCAGAAATCTAGGAACAACAAAGCGACTAGCATAAGAATAAGGATTCTGTTATGTATTGTTATCACCCCAGACCAACATGACAGTGTTTAGTCACCACTACCACTACTGTGGTACTCGGATGCAAAAAAAAAAAAAAAATGAATTATTTGGAAGTAAATCCATACCTATGATCGTCCATTCTGAGGGAGTTTTAATACTGGATTCATTCTTATAGAGACCAATTATGACATATGGTCTCAATTGATTGAAATGTAGATTGTTGAAAGGGATAAGATATCTTATATCTATGGCAAGCATAAGCCACCTACAAAATCAGATGAAGGATATGAAAAATAGTACGCTGAAAATCAGAAGGTTAAACGATGGTTACTAATATCAATGACTCCAGAAATCGTGAAACATTATCTACGTGTACCTACTACTTGTGAAATCTAGGATGATCTTTCAAAAGTATTCTACGATAGAAATGATGAATTGCAAGTTTTCATATTGAACCAAAAGGCTTTTTCTACCAAATAACAAGGGAAAACTCTCTCTATTTATTATAGGGAACTCAATGAGATCTTCCAAGAACTAGACCATCGAGATAAGGTGGTTATGAAGGATCTTGATGATGTCAAAACATACTACAACTCCATTGAATGGTTACGGATTCAAATTTTTCTTATTGGCTTGGATGATATTTTTGATCAAATTTGACGAGAGATTTTACAAAAAGACTCTGCTTCAAACTTGGAAGAGTGCTACTCATTGATCCAACGAGAGGCTATTCATCATACCTCCCTGAACGATGTTTCTGGAACACCTGAAGCTTCTACCATGGTGGCCCATAATCGGTCTAACCAGATTTTACCATTGGTATCGATAAGTCCAAATACAAATGCAACCAATGCAATCAGACTAAACATATTAAGAGTCATTGTTTTGAGATAGTGGGATATCCAGAATGGTAGGATCTTAGTCGTGCAAAAAAGGATCTAAAGAGAACTGTTGTTGCAATAGTGGTTGAAACAAAGCCAGAAGATGCTGAAAAAACCTCGACATTAGTAATAACTGCAAATAATGGTGGTAAGGCCTACAATATCTCTACATCTATTTTAAAAGTACATAGATAATTGATTTTGTTGCTACAGATCATATGACTTTTGATTCTAGACAAGTCTCTTGTCTTAACCACTCTCTAGAAAAATTCGTTTCCACTGCCAATAGTACCTCAATCCTAGTTATTGGGGAAGGATTCATGAATCTCACTGATACTTTAAATTTAGATTCTATTTTAGTTGTTCCGTCTTTGGATTATAACTTTTTGTCTGTTTCTCAAATAACCTAAAGCTTATCGTGTATTGTCATTTTTTGTCTGGCTTTTGTGTATTTAAGGACATTCAAACCAGGAAGATGATTGGCTATGGAATTAGGCATAGGAAGCTGTACAACTTGGATCTGATGTCAAAAAGTTCTAACAAGTTACGAGAAGCCTTGGTGATGGATAGTAGTGAAAAATAAAAAAGAAATATAGCTATGGCATCGACATTTGGGCCATGACTCCTTTGGTTATCTAAAAAAATTGATTCCTAGTCTATTTGCAAACTTTGATGTTTCTAGATTTCAATGTAATATTTGTGCACTTGCAAAGAGCCATCATGCTTCTTTTCTACTACATTCGAATAAAAGTCCACTCTCTTTCATAATTATATATTCTGATGTTTGGAGACAATCCAAAGTCCCTACTTTGGGAGGATCACATTGGTTTGTAATATTTGTTGATGATTGTACTAGAATGACATGGTTATGCTTGATGAAATCCAAAGGTGAAGCAAGCTTATTATTTCAAAATTTTTATAGAATGATTGAAACATAGTACAATGCAAAGGTTCGAGTTCTTCGTAGTGACAATAGGGGAGAATATCATAGTATTGAGTTCTAATAGTATTTGGAAGGACATAGGACAATCCATCAAACTACTTATTCTGATATACCCCAACAAAATGGAATTGCAAAATGCAAACATAGACATTTATTAGAGGTAGTTCGAGTTTTATTAATAGATGCTCATATGCCACTATCCTATTGGGGAGAAGCGCTTACTTCTGCAGCACATTTAATCAATAAAATGCTCTCTAGCTCTTTTAACTTCCAGACACCTTTCCAAGCTCTCACAAAAGCAGTTGTTTCCCCAGGAGTACCTAATCTACCACCTCATGTCTTCGGTTGCGTCGTTTTTGTCCACCTTCATAAACATCAATGCCATAAGTTAAATCCTCGAGCAACGTAGTGTATCTTTGTTGGATATGCCACTCATCAAAAAGGGTACCGATGTTATCACTCTCCCACAAAAAGAATGTTTATCTCAATGGATATGGTCTTCCATGAAGAACAAATATATTTTTTTAAGCCTAGCTAAATCTCAAGAGGAGAACCGGAAGAAAATTCAGACTCTAGATTATGACTTTTTAGAGTATGATTATCCTACTAAACATGATAAAACTGGTAACCAGAATATGAGCAATTTAGATATAAGGGATATAATACCATATTCTAGTGATGAAGACTCACAAACTAGACCAATAAACTAGGAAATGAGTGAGTTGGTCTAAGTGGTATAATGTTGGATCAAAGTGGTGATAAACACCCAATAATAGAAGAAGTAAATTTATTTTTAGATCCATCTATACCTATTCTTGTTTCACAAGCTGAGGATGAGGAGCTACCTTTGGCTGACATACCATACCACTAGCCTCCTGAAGGTGTTCTTGAGCCACACAAAAGACAACTGTCACAACGTCACACTCAAGATATCCCTAAATCTACATATGATTTTGAACTTTCTAGCAAAGCCAAATATCCTATGAGTCATCATATGTCTAACCATCATTTATTAGAATAAAATATATCATTTGTAAATCAATTGTCTAGTGTACCTATTTCTAACAGTGTGCAGGAGGCCTTAGCAGATCATAGGTGGAAAATAACTATAGATAAGGAAATAAAGTCCCTATAAAAGAATGAAACTTGGGAACTTGTTGATCCTCCTCCTGGAGAGAAAATAGTTAAATGTCGATGGATTTACACCGTGAAATATAAAGTTGATGGCTCAATTGAGCGCTTTAAATCAAGATTGGTAGCAAAATAATATTCTCAAGCTTATGGGAGCGATTGCACTGAGACGTTTGCATCTGCAACCCAAATCAACACAGTTCGTGTGCTCTTATCTTTAGTAGCAAACTTGGATTGGCCCTTGCAACAATTTGATGTTAAAAATGGTTTTTTTATATAGAGACTTATCTGACGAGTTTTACATGGATCTTCCATCAAGATGCATGGTACTTGAAAAGTATAATTGAAAAATGTGCAAATTAAAGAAGTCTTTGTACGAGTTGAAGCAATCCCGAGAGCATGGTTTGAAAGGTTTCCAAAGTCCATGATAGCATTTGGCTACCATCAAAGCAACTCAGACTAAACTCTGTTCCTCAAAAAACAATAGGATAAGATTACTTCACTCATAATATATGTGGATGATATGGTAGTTATAGGAGACGACCCTAAAGAAAAAAAGGCACTACAACATTACTTGTCTAGAGAGTTTAAAATGAAAGATCTAGGTCATCTGAAATATTTTCTTGGGATTAAAGTATCTTGATCAAATAAAGGAGTATTTTTGTCCTAATAGAAATATACCATAGATCTTTTGCAAGAAACTGGCATATTAGTATGTCAACCAATTGATACACCAGTGGAAGAAGGTTTAAAATTATGTATTGACTCCAACCAAGTACCAGTTGATAAAGGGAGATACCAACGACTTGTACTTGTAGGGACATTGATGTATTTAGCACATATAGGACCTGATATGGCTTATGCATTAAGTATTGTCAGTCAATTTATATATAATCTTAGAGAGCAACATATGAATGCAGTCATGCGTATTTTGAGATGCTTAAAATCTACCCTTAGAAAGGGAATCTTATTCACAAAGAACTCTGATCATCAAAACATAGATGCATATACTGATGCTGATTAGGTTGGTGCTATAGATGATAGACGGTCTACTTTTGGGTACTCTACCTTTGTAGGAGGCAATTTGGTGATATGGAGAAGCAAGAAATAAAATGTTGTTGCTCTTTCAAGTGCAGAAGCTAAATTCACGGGCATAACACTTGGAATTTGTGAAGTATTATAGCTAAGACTACTCTTACAAGATTTGGGCTATCTATCTAGACAACTAATCAAGTTATTCTGTGACAATAAGGTAGCGTGTGACATTGCTCATAATCCAGTACAACATGATCGTACAAAGCATGTCGAGGTAGATAGATTTTTCATTAAGGAAAAGTTGGATGAAAAAGTTGTTGAATTATCCAAGATCAGATCAAAAGATCAGTTGGCTAACATCTTCACCAAAACCATTTCCCATCGAATGTTTTTAAAATTTTTAGACAAGTTGGGCATGTATGATATTTATGTAGCAACTTGATGGAAAATGTTGAGATTTTGTATAATTCTTCGCTCGAACTATTTCCCTCTTTAGGTGATTGTAAACTAATTATGTGATTATATAGCCATAATTTATCCCTGATTTTCGAGATTATATAGATAGATGAAAAAGATTTCTAACCCTATATATATAGGTTGCAAATTCTTAAGACAAAATTAGAAAAAAACCACTTTTCCAGTTTATTATTTTAAAGAGTAATTTGGTCTACCTAATATTACTCTCAACTTATATATTTGTTTTAGGGGACATGTATATTTAGTACGAAAAGTGTTAGTATCTTCATATTTTAATTCTACACATGTAGACTCTATCAAAAAATCTTACATTAATAATTGTATTAAGCATACATTAATATTATATAAAAAAAAATCAGAGAGTATGACACACAAGTAGGGGAAAAAAATGTGGTCCTATTACTTAATAATCAAAAATTATAAGAGCAGAAGAGCAAGCAATCTAATATTTGAGTTTGTGTGTTATACTCGGGACAACTTATGACCCCAACTCACTCAAAACAGATAGGATTGTAAAATATAGGTTGACCCACTCTATTTGGGGTCAGTATTTGCCAATTGTTTATGATCACAAGACCCGAAACATATTGGATTGGCCACATTTTGTAATCCATAAATTTGATCTAATCTTAAAAGGGATATTATCACTTTTATACCCTGTATTTTGACACTTTGTTCAAATTATACCTTCTGTTTTGGTTATTATCAATATCGACCTTTAAATTTAAAATCTGTTACAAATTTATACCTTAACACCAATTTAGAGCAGTTAATTTTCTAAGTTACCGTTTAAAAAATTGAAAATAAACCATATAAAAACTGATCCGAGAATAAATTTATTAAATCATCTTAGTAAATTAACTGTTCTAAATTAGTGTCAGGGTATAAATTTATAATAAATATTAAATCTAAGAGTCAATATTAATAATAACCAAAATAGAAGGTATAAATTGAACAAAATGTCAAACTAGAAGGTATAAAAATAATAATATCTCAATCTTAAAATTGATTAGACAAATTTCCTAAGTTCCTATCACATAAACTCATTTTAATTTCTAACTCTAGTATCCTATTAGTAGCTGCTAAAAGAAGGAAAAAATAAAAAAGAAAAAAAAAACTCTAGTATCCAAGAATTAATGATATAATTTGTGTGGCAACTCACAATGACAACCGTACAGCATTGAATTGAAAGGTCGGCATTGTTTTTATTCTTATTTTTTTTTTTTTTTAATTATTGAATTATAGTTGATATGATGTTGGTGAGGAATGCTACGAATGATGGAGGCCTCTCAGGACTGGATAGTTCTGCTTCTTTCCATCTTATGTCTCTCTTGGTGGGTCCTATCAATGGCGGCTACCAGTTTAGCGAGCCCGCATGCCTCGGCCAACCCTCCTTATCAGCCGTTCTCAACCTTATTCCTCATCTAACTATATTTTCTCTCTGTTAATATCTTATCTAGCACTTGAACATAAGATGGATAGTGGAGCCCCTCGCGTTCGATGGTCGAGTTAAACAATTATCTAAAAACAAGTAGCCATAGTACCCCTTTTTTCCCTCTTGATTATATGGGTGTATGGTTAATTGCAAATGGGAAGGTTAAAGAGAAAATAATAAATAAAAGAAGGAAATAATTTACTATATCAAAAAAAAAAAAAAAAGAAGGAAATAATATACATTGGAAATTAAGTTACTTGCATTCATGATCAATATTTTTTCTATTGGTGTACTTTTTTTTTATTTTATTTTGTTGCTGACTTTCGTGGTGTACTTGCTGGCTGCTGCTCGTGACATTCAACTGTCATTGACAATGACATAACTGACGACTTCTCATATCATGCGAGTCAGCTGAGAAACCATCTGCTTCTTGTTATCTGTTATCTTGTTTGGTTTTCATCTAATTTCATTTCATCTCATCTCGTTTCAGTTTCAAACTCATTTTTATTGCTATCGTCACATGGGCCCCACAAGTAGATGCGCTGGAAGCCTCCTTTTTAATTGATATCATATAATCGATTGTGATATTAATATATATGGTTGAATCTTGAATTGAGGAAAACAAAGCTTTCAATCAATCAGAATCAGAACTGGCCAATTGTATACACGAGAGTGGCTCCTTTTCTGTCAATTTAAGCATTATTTCGATATTTTACATATACATAAACAAATCTTAATGATTAAGCTACCCATAAATAAATGAGAACGTATTAAAATAATTAAATCAACTAATTGTAAATCAAACTTTGACCAGGTGCCATTAAGTAAAAGAGTACAGAAAAAGTTAATGATTGACTTCACTTTTTTTTTTTCCCTTCTAACTTTGTATTACCTGAGAATGTCTTCTTTTATTTATTTTAGAGGAAATTACAACAAAAATTTCTTTTTTTACTTGAAATTTATATTTATATTTTTTTATGGTAATAATACTTTAAATTTTATAACAACTATCTATTTTCTCAGTTAAGGAGATATGGGTCACCTTTGAGATTTTATGTCATTTTTAAAAACGTTAAAAGATTATGAAAATTAAAAAATGAAAATAAAAAAAATAAAATTATATGAATTTAAAATATTATATTTGTATTATAAAAAAAGTATTTAGAAAGAAAAAATAAAGAGAGATTGACTAGAGATAAATTCAAATAAGGGAATGAGGAAAGAGAAAGGCACGAGGGAAAAGATAATGAAAGATAATAATAAGAGAGAAAGTGATAAGAGAGAACAGGGAAATAAAAAGTATTGAAAAAGATAGAAGAAAAAAACTAATGAAAACACATAAGAGAGAGAAAATAATAATAAAAAAAGTTATAAAAAATAAAGTAGCAATAGAGAATGAGGAGATATAATGTGGTTAATAAAAAAATGATGCAGGAATAAAAAATGATGAGAGAGAAAGTGATGGAATAAAATAAGAAGAGAGAAAATGATGAGAGAAAGTGGTGAGAGTGGATGAGGAGAGAGAAAATGATGAGAAAGAGTGAAGAGAAAAAAAGTAATGAGAGAAAATGATGAGATAGAAAGTTACGAGAAAATATGTATATAAAAATCATATAAAAATTTTTTATTTTTATTTTAGAAAAAAGAAATGTTAAAAAAATACCTTGAACACAATATTTTGTTGTTTTCTAAATTTTTTATTTTCTTTAACTCTATTTTTTAAAAATTGTTCTCAAAAAATAATACCAATCACCATTACTTGTTATCAGAAAATAATTTTCTGTTATTAAAAAAAAAAAACTGTATTTTAGTTACGATGGCAAACAATCTCTGAGATTTTTAGGATTTTTGAGTTGGTTTTGATTTATATTTTCTGGGTTTTCTTTATAACTTAAAATAATAGAATTTCTGAGATTTGAACCGGTAGATATGGTTAAAAAACGAATTGGGTTTGAGGGTTTTATAGGTCTTGGGCTGAGATTTGATCCGTGGATTGAAGACCCAAATCTTTGTTTTTGGGTAGATAGTTGCTATTTTTGAGTTTTAGGGTTGAATAAAGATTGAGATAGTTTGGGAGGAGGTGGGATTTGGAACGATTAAGATAAAGGCATGGCTGCGGCAGTTCTAGGCACTCGAGCTTTCGATTATTTGATATCGAGCTCTATAACGAACGAGAGGAATTGGGATCATCATCCTCGTCATCAATGGCTGGAAAGGGAGATGGACCGGCGATCGGAATTGAACTTGGAACGACGTAGTCGTGCATCGGAGTGTGGTAGCACGTCGGAGTGTGTTGGAATGTGGCAGCAACAATTTATTTATTTATTAAAAGCATGTATACAATATATTTATATATATGAACTCTAATGACTCTTCAGATTTTGTTGTTGTTGTTCCCTTTTTTTTTTTTTTAATGAGAGTATGAAGTAGATTAGGTTCGATTATACTGTGAATTTATTATATACATACAATTGCTTATAAGTTTAGAGGTTTTTTTTTGTTCTGACTTTTTTTTTTCCTCCGATTAAGTATATTTTTATTGTAATGATACTAGATTTTTTTTTTTTATTTTTTTTCGAGAATGGGATTCTTGGACCAGGAAAAATTCACCAGAAATGGTGGCAACCAGTAATTCATGATCCTCCCAGTAGAAGCAATTCCGACTACCTCACAAGAAAGAATCGATACTCTCTGCTCAAGAAACTATGATCCACTAATCTAAGAGAATAAGCATTTACAATTTTGTAAAGAGGATCAGTATTTACTTGAAAAAGGGATAAACCTGAAGAAAGGTAGGAATCAAAGAATGACGAAGAACTGCAAAATCATTGCCTCTTTCTCATTAAACTTCGATGAGATTGCCAGGTTCAGGCAACGAGGAATAAAATGAAGAATTAAAACATGTTTGTTTATATATGATAATTCCTTTTTCTAATTTTTTTTCTTTTTCTTTTAAAAGAAATTATTTGATTTATTTTAATTATCCAAATGCAAACTAGAGGGTGACACATGTCTCCTCGTGTACGTGAGTGTAAATTTTGATTAAGAAAAGGAACTTTTGCCTCAATTTACTCTATATTTTATTCACTTCACTAATGTGACTATTTGCCTTAGAAAAATATAAAATGCAAGTCATCAATGTACTTTGAATGTTCTCTCTTAACTCCGTGCTCAATTTACAAAGATACGAATATTTGAGCAAATTTGTGGTGGCAATTAGCAAACTGTAACCATAATCGTTTAGCAAAAACCAAAAGAGAAAAAAAAAAAAAAACTGCAACAATGATATGCTTTGTCAAATTTCAGATTAAATCAGAACTCTATAATTGTAAGATTAAAACAATACATAAATCTGATTTCTGAAAAAATTTTGACGACTCAAATTTGTTGAATATGTATACAGCTAGATTATTATTTTTCATCATGGTTTGCCCACAATCTTTGCTTAAATTTTGTAAGAGAATGTTAAGACAACTCTTGTATTTCGATATATAAATTTCAATATGCTTCATAGTATTATTGAAATGTGAAATTTTCAATAAAATCTATAAGACAAATAATAAGACAGAAGAGTAGATGAAAGAGTGAAAAAAGAGTGGTCCTAACGTAATTTATATAATGTTTATAAGATTTTTTATTTTAAAAATTCTATAAACTTAAAATAATTTAGTAAAATTAATTTTAGATTCAATTTTTTGAAACAAAACCCCTTAAAGTCTACTAATATTAATTCTATTTAAAAAATATATTTTTATTATTTCTTTACGGCTAAGTCTCGTTTTTTTATTTATGATTTTTAGATCTCATTCCAAGATTCCTTGGCTTCTTTTTTATTTTTTTTTTTTCGTTTTAACCAGTACTAGCCGAAGTTGGTCCCTATAAAAGTACTTTCTTTAAGATTTTTTTTTTATCAACGAAAAGACATAAAATATTATATTTATAGATATTTGCAGTAGACTGCAATCTTATACCAAAATTTTTGGTACCCAGTTATAAAGGTGGAAAAGTTTTGAACTTTAAAATTTTTTTTTTCTTTTCTCAAAATATCACCTAGTATTTGAATATGGATCCGTGATCTTTTGAGTTTATATATTAATTTCATGAACTAAAGAATGTTCCTCGTCCAATTTAAGAAACGACTTTTCTTCGAAAGACAAAAAATCTCCTAGCCGATAAAAACGTAAAAATAAATTAATAGATATTACAAATAATAATAAAAAAAAAACGATAATTGCACAAGGCAATTGTTCACCTTCCCAAATATACGAAGTATAGCTGATCATTACCTAAAAGCTGCTTTCCAATATATATAAAATTAATGGGATAATTTTTTTAAAAAAAATTATATTTTGTGCGGGGCAGGAGTTTTTGCCATCTCTAAATTAATAATTTTTTATTACTTCTAATTTTATTGCTGCTAAGATGATCATGTTTTTGTCAAATGATAGGACAGTTTTAGACAAAAAAGTGAAGTAAAAATTTAAGAATGAAAATCTAAAAGCCACAAATAAAAGAATGATGGCTTAAGTGTAAAAAATAAAATTAATAGAATTCCCTTTTTTTTTTTAATAGAACTAATATTGAGGAATTTCAGAAAATTTTGCTCAAAAAAGTTGAGTTTGGAGTTAATGTCTTCCCCAACACTTTTTAAGCACCTTAGTATTTAGATACCATGGCGCTTAAAAATGCCGTGGAAGATGCTTTTTACAGCGCCTATAAGACGCCTTTGTATCTAGATATAAACACCTCCCATGGTGCCTTATAAGTGCAGTTGTACATATTTTCAGGGGGTATTTGTAATATATTTGTCTATACTACCCATTGGAATTTTATAAATATAATCTAAATTCATTACATACACAAAATATTTCAAATAAAATGGAGTATAAATATAAATTTACATATTAATATTAAATTAACATAATAATTTGATTATAATTATATCCATATAGTTTATATAAACTAAGAATATATATACATTAGTTTTCTAAACCAAACTAACATGACCATCAAAGACTATGTATAGTTTAAATAAACAAAGATTAAAAACCTCAAATGAGAAATTGTATTAGTTCTTCGACCTACTCTGCAAGAAATCCGTTGATATAATCATTTGTATAGAAATTTTGTCCATTAAACTACAAATTCAAATACCTTATTTGTTAGAAAGTGATTAATCAGAAGAGAATTAATAAAACATATGGTTACATACCATTGTGGTAAATGATTTAACATTGGCTTGTTCAATGACTTCTCTCATAAATTTACATATGTAGAATCTGTACTCAACACTTGTCGGTTGTCTTAGTTAATATACATAAGCATAAAGTAAACATAAGTAATTTTAATTAATCTTCCACCTAACAAGTGTTATTAATTCAAATTTAGTACCTTTATTAACTTATAAATCGGACCATTTGATCTTCCTTTCTTCCTTTTTTCTACATTATATATCTTGAATGCACTTTGAATTGGAAATGCGCAAACACAATAATAAAAGATTAGCAATAGCAACCATAAGTAAAAATACCATAAGAAACTAAACTATAACAAAATAACTATTAGAGAACTTACTCGATCATTGCTAAACCAATTTTTTCAAGGAGAGCTAAGCCAAGAGGATCTATAATTCATGCATAATCTTTAAGAGGATAAATGATAAGCAACATCCAATAGTCCCTACTCATAAAATTGATGATAAAGATTATTAATATGTAATAATTAACTTCATATAGGAAGTAGTTGATCATATGACAATTTGTTAAGTTTAAAATCTTACCCATGATTCCAAGGTGTAATTAGAAATTGAAGTTCATTCTTTATGGATAACATCCGGGTTGCTAAACTTATAGCACGATCCTCATGTGGACCATTTTCTGTAGCAACTGCACTAGGATCCATGAACATATACCTAGCTTGATAGCCATATTGGGTCACTAAATGGTGTAAATGCCTACAAGTACAAAATGCAATGTGAATTAAGTGTTGTATTATATAATTGCCAACTATAGATACATGTATATATATATGAAGTTCTATATATATTAAAAAAATAAACTTCTTACCTCATGTATAATGTAATAGGCACGGCCCCAATCTTTTGTAACGTGCAAAACTCAATTATATCTTCTTTGAATACGGGCAAATAAAAAGCTTCTCCAAACACTTCTTCATCAAAGGGAACATTAACAACAACACCTTTATCTATTCCTTGAATGGTATTCAATAGTAATTTTATAGAAGCTGGTGCACCATCAACAAATTTAAACTATGTTTGTATAACAGATTCCGCTTTATTTCTTTGTGGATGTACTCTTTCTTATGTTTGAGGTGGCTGTGGTTGTGAAGATTTATTCTTCTCCGTTTGATACCTATTTATATCATTAAACTCCTAAAATCCAAATAAATGATGAAATATTAACAAACAAGTTAATAATTCACATTAGAATGGATGAATTTATTTGGAAAATGGATATACATACCAAATTATCTTCAAAGATGACAAGCATTTTAGGCTATACAAGATGTGATCCTAGTGCTTCATCTACCAATCTTGTATCATTATCTGCATTTGGAATAGGAATTAGGGCTGTAGCATCAAGAACAACCTCTACTGATATACGAAAATTATTCTCCCCCAATTCTATGTCGTGAATAATAATTGATAAGGTTGACTCTTGTACATGTCTTAAAGTAACTATGTTATCATGAGACCCTACTGCAAGCTTGCATGGTCGGTTCTACAATATAGAAAATCAAACACAATTTATAAATACAAGTAGTTAATCAATATGTTAAGAAAGAAACTCATATAAACATACTTTTTTGAGTCGTGAAGATGTTCCTACAGTCACCATTGGATTTACATGTATCTCTTATGGTTATACTTCTTCCCTTTAAACTTCTGGCCGTGAAGAAGTTATATTAAAACCACCAATATTACTTTGTTGTCTTGTTTGAATCTTAGCAATTACTGATTTGAATTGTTCTTCTTGTTCTTTAAGCATTTGTTGCATCTTGCGTGTTTGTTCATCTTGCCATTGTTTCAAATCAAATGATTATTGTTTCATTG
>JXTB01000289.1:26916-48060 GCA_002914805.1 Parasponia andersonii
CTTCTTCATTTGAGTCGTTCCTCTTGATTTCTTTTTGTGTTTTCTTACACCTTTACTACTTTTTGATGGTGCAAATTGATAAACATCATCTGCACCTTCATTTTCCATGTCAATAATTACCTGTTAAAGATAAAACTACAAATATAGATAAAAAATTAAGATAGAAAATAATAAGTTTGTAAACATAAGAGATAATATATTTAAAAAAACAAAACATCAATCCATAAAGATATAAAAATGAAACAAAAAGATATAACTTATTTGATTTGTACCTCATTGGTTTCTTTCTTTGATTATCAATTCAAATACCTTCACCATCATCTCGTAAATATGTAACATCACCTTCATTAACGTCTTCTATCAAAGCCTTCACCGAAACTCCTTTTGAGAATATTTCATGAGCAACAAGTATTTCATTCTCATCTTCAACTCCTAAATTTTGATATTCTTTCAGTTTTGTTGCAAGAACAGTTGACCATCGAGTATCAAGTGGATCATTGATGTAAAATACTTGTTTTGCTTATGTTGCTAATATAAATGGATCATTCTTGTGACCTATCTGATTTAGATCAACTAAAATGAAACCTAACTCATCTTCTCTAACCCTATGGTTACTATTGACCCATTGACACATAAACACCAGTAACCAAAATGTGACAAAATCAAGTTCCCAAATTTCCTCGATAATGTCATAGTATATCATATCACCCTATATTGGGTTTTTATCCTTAGAACTTGAAAATTATATGATTTTTGCAACAATACTTACTACTATTTTGGGTTGTTCTTATGTTATCGTGGTGTCTTGTGCTAAAATGAACACTATTAACTTGATAAGCATTATACTTAATTACCTCTAATGATGGTCCACATAATATCCATTTCAATGTATCAGATAGATTGTGTGTTGCCTTGTTTATTTTAACTACAATTTATTCAAAATGCAAAATTAATAATTAGAAAACCCAACATATTAGTACTCATGCTCTAAAATAGGAAAAAAATAAAATAAAACTATTAATTGTAATAACTAATTGGAATTACCTGTTCGCGAAGCCAACTAATAAAAGTTCGATGATGTTCATCATAGATTCACTTCCCTCTTTTTGATTTCATTGAGAATTATGTTTTGATCTAATTTATATGCTCTCTTCAACAAATCATCTCCAAAGTAAACCATTATGATTAAAGAATTCAATATTCAATCAATGAAAATCTAATTCATCAAAAAACTTACTCGATGAAAGGTTGGACTTCAGCTATATTTTGTAACACAATATGATATGTTTGGTCTAGTTGTTCTTGTTTAACTGTACACACGACACCACACTTACGCTTTTATTAATATTTGAAGATGCGGGTACTCCGATAGCTTCTACATTTACCAAATACTCAGAACAAAACTCAACAGCTTCTTCTGCGATAGAACACTCTACAATGTGTCCTTCTGGCCGGCTTCGATTTCTAACACATGCTTTTAGAATTTTCATGTATCTCTCAAATGGTGACATCTATCTCAAATAAACAGGACCATATAACTTCACTTTTCTAACCAAATGTACAGTAAGATGTATCATTATATCAAAAAACTAAGAGGAAAAAACTGCTCGAATATGCACAATGTTACAACAAGTTTACATTGTAGTTCGTCAAACTTGGATACATAGATCACCTTAGAACAAATTCCATTAAAAAATAAGTATAATCTGGTGATTGCATATCGAATATTTTTAGGTAATACGGACCTGATCGCTATAGGTAGCAGATGTTGTATTAGTATATGACAATCATGAGATTTAAGTCCAACTAGTTTCAAATTGTTCATATCCATTAATGTTCTAATATTAGAATAATAGCCTTCAGGAACCTTCACATTAAATAAAGATTGACACAATTGATATTTTTCTTCCTTTTTCAATGTGAAGCAAGTAGGAGGTAAATATGTTCGCTTCTCCCCTACTTTAGAAGCTAACTCTTTTTGAACACCCATGTCAACAAGATCCATACGGATACCAATACTATCCTTATTCTTCTCTGGAATATTTAATAAAGTCCAATAATACTATCACATATGTTCTTCTCAATATACATGACATCTAAGTTATGTCTCAGAAGTACATGTTGCCAATACTCTAACTCAAAGAATATAGATTTCTTCTTCCAATAACTCTTTGGGATTTTTACAACCTTCACATTACTGCGTCTTTTTTTTTTCTTACTAATATCACTTATTTTATTCTTTTGAAGCCTAAATTTGTGCTTAGAGACTGTTTCCAGTATCTCTGTCCCAGTTAAAGGTTGTGGTGCCAATTCAAATTCTTGAGAACTATTAAATACTTTTTCCAATTTCTGTATACATGTTTGCGAGGTAAAAATCTTCTATGGCCCATGTAACTCAATAGCATGTGTTAAGAACTGACAACTTGTTTTCTCATCACAAATAGGATATGCTTTATATGCTTTAGTGGAAAACTCAGATAAATTCCCATATGCAGGGAAGCCATTGATTGTCCATAGTAACACAGCCTTGAGAGTAAAATCTTCATCCTTATATGTATCATAAGCTTTCACACCATCATTCCACAAACTATTCAACTTATCAATCAACGGGACTAAATATACATCAATGTCATTACCAGGTTGTCTAGGTCCTGATATTAACATTGTAAGAAGTGTAAACTTTCTTTTCATATACAACCATAGAGGAAGATCATAAATTATAAGCATTACAGGCCAACAACTACATTTGCTACTTAGAGTTGAATGAGAATTAATACCATCCGCAAATAGACCAAGACAAAGATTCTTTGGATCACTTCCAAAAGAAAACCATTTGTAATCTATTATTTTCCAAGCCGGTGAATCGGCTGGATGTCTAAGTTTACCATCTTCTATCTTCTCATTCGCATACCATATTAGATCTTTAGCATGCTCATGATTTCGGAATAGACAGGTAAAACGAGGAATTGGAGGAATATACTACAAAACCTTAGCAGGGGTTCCAACTTTTACCTCTTTAGAATTCTTATTCTGTTGTCACCTAAGCTCACTACATACTGGACAACAAATTGCATCTTTAAATTTCTTTCGATATAAAATACAATCATTTGAGCAAGTGTGAATTTTCTCATATTGCATACCCAATGAGCATAAAGTCTTTTTGGTCTCATAAAAAGAAGGTGACATCTCATTATTATTTGATAATATCTCTCCTAGTAAAGCTAACAAGTCTAAAAACTCTTATCACTCCATCCATATCTTACTTTCAAATTATACAATTTCAATAATGCAGACAACTTTGTAAATTTTGTATAACCCAGATAGATCGGTTTCTTAGCATCATTAAGTAATGATTGAAACTTAATAGGATCTATATCTGTTTCATATTGTGCATCATCAATCATTTCAAAAAAATCATAATTTAAATCTAACTCATAATCATTTCTTATACTCTTATTTGATGAAAATCTAATAATTGGAACCTTTTCACCATGCCAAATCCATTATTTGTAACTTTGATCTATTTCATTGAAATATAAGTGTTCTTTTATCTTTTTAACACCCATCTTTTGCAAATTTCTACATTTGATATATGGACATGGATTGAATTAGAATCTTTGACATTTTAAATAGCAAACTCCAAAAAGCTATCAACTCTCTTTCTATATTCAATCGATAGTCTATTCGCCAATATTCATTCCTTATCCATTCTAAGCATAATTGAAAAAATAAAAAAATAAATAAATAACTGATATAAAAAACTAACTAAATTGAATACCATAAAAAATTATACATAATCTCCCCTATTTCTAGTATTAACCAATTGAGTAACTAAACTACCAATTATACATTAACACTCATTTCAAATTATTCTTATATTTCTAAGTACTACCAAATTTAGAACTTAATTTATTCTTAAATAGTCTTATTTGTTATAAACAATATGTCAATCAACCAAATATAACATATGACAAAATAATATCAACACAAGTAATAAACTCAAGCAATCCCACACAATTATAACATCATCATATCACCACAACATATAATTTCCTATATGATATCATATCTCATCTAGTTTAAATTTTCCAAAATAATAAGATAAATCCAATGTGAAAGTGACATAAGTCAATAAAAGAAATAAATTGGAGAAAACATACCTCAGTTTGCTCAGTTTGCTAATTCACAAGTAATCTAAGTACTCTAACTTCTACTAAAACCTATACGCAAATTAAAATGATAAATAAAATTAAACATATATAATCCACAATACTTTAAATTTGAAAATTCATATATTTGAAATAAGTATATATATAAAATAAGAATTTTGACAACAACAATCGATATCCAACAAATAAAAAATTTTAGAATCAAACATCAAAAGAAAAATCAAGATTATTGATGGGTTTTGTATAAATTTTGATATATACATGTTCTTTACATTATTCACGATTCTAGCTAGCTCGTACAAATAGGCAAATCACTCTTTTTGTATATGAGAAACTCAAGAGTTGAGATAAAATTTTGAGAATGGAAAAAAAAAAGAATATATAGAGATAGCTCCAATGAATATATTTAGCGCCACTTAGATTCAAAAAATGTCTCTATGTCAATTAATCATATTCTCATGGCCCAAAAAAATAGAGAATTTTGATGATAACATACCTTAATATGCTATACTATATATATAGTTCGTTTTTTGGTATTCTAAAATCAACAATCTCCTAATTTTTTATCAAACTGAATTCTAAACGATATGACTTTGGATGGAGACAAAGTTCCCAATATGAAGTCTAAGAGGATGTTTTTCACGAAAGAGGACATAGAAGAGACCAACTATACCAACAATGCCTAATTGCAGGTTGATTAATTATTTTTTCCTTTTTACCTAAGATATATATGTGTGCCACTTTTCATACTTTTTCATAACTCTAATATCTTTTGATACTAATCTCCTTTCTCACCACTATAAGTTTTCAAATAATGTCGTCGTCTCTTAGAAATATGAGAAGTTCTTTCGTGAGGCATACGAATGCATGTGATCATAATGAATAAAATGGTAAATTCATAGGTCATGATTGTTTTTCCAATATTAATAGTAAAAAAATTAATACATGAAAATTAACTTATATATGTTCCACAGAAAATTCCTAAATAGTTTAATTGATCTATAGATTACGACAAATGCTAAACAATCCAATTCATCACATTCAAGTATAATAGAATCTCTCGAAGATATATTTTGCACTTGCCCTCAAAATATTGGTGAAGCTTGCCTTTTGTAATTGATCATGTCCAAATTAAGTAATACTAAGTATCTAATATAAAATTTGTAGAAATTAAGAGAGTCTACCTCAATTTTAAACTTTTGCAACTAATGATCAACTCCGCATGACTTCACCCAATTAAAAACATTGAATATATAAATTTCTAAAAAATTACACAATATTCAATTAAAATTGCATAAATTTGGATTAATTGACACTAAGGATGGAAATTAAAAAGCATACCCTAATATATGATTTCTAGTAAATAAACATAAAATTGGTATAAATTCATATAACACATTCAATTTGAAACTTTTTACAACTAAATGAACTCACATTTCACCTAAAATAAATAAAAAAAATAGCAACAAAATAATAACAAATTCGAATTAATTTGCACTTAAATAGCAAAACATACCAAAAAATAAGATTTCTAGTAAATAAATAGTCTAACTTGGTATTACAAGAGTAAAGATTATCAATGTATGCTCAAGATATTCACATTTGATAAATTAGGGTTCCAAATATAAACTCTTTCAAATATAACCTAAAATATGAAATTTCTACAAAATAATTGATCAAAATCATGGTTAAGACAATGGGTAATCTAATTTTAGCGACAAAAACGAATTTAAAAGCTTAAATATACCTTATTTGCTGGAGAAAATGGTGAAAATGGTAGAAGAGAGGGACTTGGCCGCGGCTGGAAGTGAAGAGGAAGAGCGAGTTGTCTCTGCTGGGGCTTATTTTAGGGTGCTTTATATTGGGCCCTAACCTCAGCACCATATGAACACCGAGAAAAGTGTATCACGGCGCTTTATGGGCGCCCAAAGAGCGTCGTTAAAGATGAGATACTACGACACTTCTTAGGCATTGTGGTATTTTATCACGGCACTTATTAAGCGCCGTGATAGGCGTATCACAACACCTTATGGTTGCTGTGAAAGTTAATACAATGACGTCCAAAGAGTGCCGTTAAATATGGGATACCACGGCGCTTTTTAGGCGTCGTGGTATTGCCTCCGTTTATCACAGCGCGTCAGTACACACGCTGTGATAATAGATATTTTTACTAGTGAATAAATCAAGTATTTATTCTGACATAAAAATGCTTGTAACAATGCTTTACCTAAGTCCTATAAATTAACTCCATTCGTTTTAGAAAAGATACACAAATTAGAAGCAAGTCTTCTAACAGTTTTCCTTTATGCCGTAGAAATACTTTATAATTTTTAGGTTTCTAAGTTATAGAGTACTTCGTAGTGAGTACGGTGGAGTAGCTTTGTGGGACAATGGCTGTTCTATCATCCACCGTTATATACTTGGAGTAAACACCTAATAAGCTCAGACACCCACATAAATAAGGCAAATCTATTTTAAGAACATGTGTGATATACATACCTCAGTATTTCCACTAAATAGTTTGTTTTTCCATATAATATCAATATTTTTGTTAAAGATAATATCGATATTGTTTATATTTTCTAGTTTGTGTATATTATAATTTTTTGTTATCTTCTTTATGCCTAAATATGTATCTACTTTTTTAATTATGTTTTACATACAGATGTATTTTGCCTAACATGAATACCGTTTTTTTGTTTTGTTTTGTCCGCAAATATTATAATGCCAATTCACTAGATGTGTGCTTCTAGCGTTGTCATTTGTCACATACATGATGATATGATATTATAAGGTACTTTTCACTTTAATTTCTTTTTCTCTTTTCGGTCCGCTCTAGAGTCTAGCGATGACAAAATGAGCTAGTCCAAATAAATCCGCTCAAAAACCAGCCTAGCCCGACTCTAGAGATAGAATAGGATTGGACTTGTATATCTAAGCTCGCCGAACTAGTCTGGTCCGTCAAAAATAATTATTTTTTTTATTTTTAAGTTTTTAAATAATTTAAATATAAAACATTTTTCAATACTTATAAATATATATTTTTTCGCTCTTTTTTTCACATTTTCAAAATTTGATCTAATTTTAAATAATTTTCTTAAAATTTTTATTTTAAACTTTTTTTTATCAACTATTCAACTTATATGTTTTTAGTTTATTTAATTATTTTTACATTTTTATCAATAGAAAAAAAAACATAACATTNCTAACCTGACCCGCCCATTTTACTATCTCTGGTCAGCTTCCGAGAATATGAATATACACGCTGTACCTTATTATCATGTTTTCTCATGTACTCAGACTTGAGATCTATAATAATGTTCTTAATCATATGGGTGCACAAGAAAGTAGACTGGACCTAGAATCCTATCTGTTTTAGTATCAAACGAGGGGGTTGCATTCTGTATATATCGAAGTTTTCATATAGAGGGTGAGTTCTCAAATATGTATTTTCAATTTTGCTACACCAATGGTTAATCACACTTATTTCCATTCTCATTTTTATAATACATAAAAGAAAATTAGTTTACTTCTATTTTGATTCAAATTCATATACAAAATGAGTTTCTGGAATAGTTTTTAAACTTATGGAATGGAATGAAAATATTCCATTTCAATTTATGGACGATGCTAGTCTTTTCTCCTAATGCTCTTTCTTTTTTAATTTTAATTTTAACTTTTGTAATTTGCAAAAGAATATTTTAATTTACTTTACTTCTTTTGTTTAAGTTGAGAACGTGATTTTGTTACCTTTAAATTTTAAAAAATTGTAGTTACCTATATTAAATTTTTTTAATAGATTTAACTATCAAATTTCTCATATTTTCATTAATATTTCTAATTTAATTTATTTTAATATGAATCAAATATATTTTTATGGCTTTATTGTAGGATCGTGAGTGTACTTTTTCTTAACATTCCAAAAAAAAAATATATTACGTTTTTTTAATGTTAAATTAGCTTTACTACGAATTAAATCTTATAAGAATTAAAATTAACAAGAATTATCCATTCTAACAAAATTAATGAGAATTAGAATATATTAGGTGTACATTAAAGGAATTATATAAAACAAAGGTGTACATTAAAGGAATAGGATTGAAAAATAAAAACTAAACAATAAAAATGTTCATCTCATAGCAGGTAAAAAAACATGTTGCCTACTATTTAAAGTAGTAAATGACCTTCTATATTTAGAAAAATATTAAATTCAACAGATTTTTTTGGTACTGATACTTGATTTATTATAGTTAAACATATACAAACGATCTAAAATCAAAGTATCTATGAATAACATTACATTACCTGTAACCCATTGAAGAAGTAGCTACATATTCCCTGAGCTTTGTTTGGTATGCTAAATAGGATAAGATATGATTTGACTATTTTAAATTTGGTATGCTAAATAGGATAAGATATGATTTGACTATTTTAAAGGAATAGATTGAATTGCATAGGATAGAATAAAATATGATTATAGTCCAATTTTATGCCAAATTTAGTGTGCTACTTTTTGTTAGGATAAGATTAGCATGTGTGTTTTAACTAAATAACAATTTTAAGGTTTAATTAATTAGAAACAATATCACATATAAAAATTAATTTAGAAAAAAAATACCATTTTTAAAACTCAATTTCATAAAAATATAATTTTTAATCTAATCCAATCCAATTTCTCTCTTATGCATGCACTAAATATAATATTAATTTAATTTAATCTAATTTCATCATTATCATGCGTTCCAAACGTGACCCTGATATATAAGCTATCTTTACATAGTAGGTAGGTACCATAACTTAAGTAGGTAGGTACAATAACTTAATGACTTAGTAACTCGGACATGATTTCCCAAAATAATATGGCATTGGGCTTTATTTTCTAAACTTTTTCTGAACTTATAATTTCATGATAGATCCAAATATTGAAATTATGTTGATGATGCGTTATTGTATTTAAGAAAGTTTATATTTGTTGTTTTACAACAAATGATCACCCATATATTTATATTGATCATTACCGCCTAAAAAAAAAAACAAAGAAAAGAAAAAAAATTAATTTTAACTATGTGTGTTTTAACTAAATAACAATTTTGAGGTTTAATTAATTAGAAACAATATCACATTTAAAAATTAATTTAGAAAAAATACCATTTTTAAAACTCAATTTCATAAAAATATAATTTTTAATCCAATCTCTTTCTTATGCATGTACCAAACATAATATTAATTTAATTTACTTTAATCTCATCTTTATCCTGTATTGCAAATGTGACCCTAATATATAAGCTGTCTGTACGTACAATAACTTAATGACTTAATGACTCAGCCATGATTTTCCAAAATAATATGGCGCTGGGCTTTATTTTCTAAACTTTTTCTGAACTAATAATTTCCTAATAGATCCAAATATTGAAATTATGGTTTGGCTATTGATGATGCGTTATTATATTTAAGAAAGTTTATATTTGTTGTTTTACAACAAATGATCACCCGTCTACTTGTGTTGATCATTACTGCCTCAAAAGAGAAAAAACAAAGAAAAGAAAAGACAAAAAGAAAAAAATTGTGTTGATAATGCGCTTTTTATATGTTGTTTTACAACTAGTGCTCATATAAATTTCATTATTCATGCACACATATACTTAAATTAAATAATATTCTGATTTGGGTAAGTCTTGTAAGCCTGCAAGGCACTTAAGTATAATCCATCAAACTTTGACAAGTAGTTCATGTCAACGATAACTAGTTATGAAAAATGTTTTGGGCACCTAAACTGCTGGTACTGCACATTGCTAGATCTGGATTGTATAAGGCTTATCTCTATGCACCAATTCTAGGAGTGTGTGGTATGTACGAAGACAGTTAGACACTGTCCAGCAGGTAAAAAAAAAAAAAAGAAGGTTAAGACACTGATCATAATGTCTCATAACAATGCTTGAACACGTTGCCGAAACCAAGTAAACATGATCACAACATTGCCCCTGTATGGTCCAGTCTTATTGTTGATCTCTTTATTAGTATCCTTTGAACAGTACATTTGGGATATTTATTTATTTGTATTGGTAACCGATAATATGTCTTGAGAATTAATTGAGATGTTATCGTTTTGCTAGTTATTTTACATGGTACAAATAAGTCATAAATCGAGGACCAGAAGACACTAGGAAACTACGTGAATATTGTGCAGTAGATATGGCTGGGCCCTGAGAATAAATATTGTTATTAATGAGTAATAAAAAGGGGTCCAAAACGAACAATGTCAATTATCGGGGATCTGCAAGGCTGTCCGCGTGTTGCTGTGCCATTGAAGTTAACGACGTCGGTTCCTTCCTGTCTCATCCGCATAAGTCCAAATCGTAGGCTGAGCTCCGATTAGGACATAGGAAGCTTCCCTTTGTCTGTCTTTTCCTAGAGTTTGAATTTTGAGCCAATTCGAATATAAATTTATTTCATAAATGAAAATATGATAACACAATCAAATTTGAAAAGGGCCCATACAACACTCCTTCCAAGTGTCTTCCCATGGTTTTCGTGGTTTTCTTGTTGAGATATTTGAGGTTAAGAGTAAGAAAGAAACGAAAATGCAAAGAGGAGTGGCCCAAAATGTAGGGGTCCATTTCTAACAACCAAAAGTACAATATTAGAAGGCACACCAATACGGGTAGATGTCCTAAAAGTATAATAATCCAAGCCCATTTAGCTAAGATTATGAGCTATGAAGTTTAAAAAAAAAAAAAAAAAACTAATTACTGCATTTAATAACAGAAAAGCGATGGAAGGAAAAGATTAGAGGAGTTCCTGATTTTTGTGGCGAGGTCTTTCATTCCCATGGGCAGTAAGATGATGTTAATTAGGTTTGACATTATTTGAGGTATTTCGTATTCATGATCGGTCACGATCCAATGGAAAAAACATAAATTAAGAAATTTAGATAAATAAATTGTAAATTATTCAAATTATTTTGAAATTTTATTGGTTACTTCGCATTCGTATAAATCAAACAACTTAAGAAAGATTTCCCGCAATTATGTGACCGTTTGTTGAAGATAGATTTCTCAAAATATAGGATAAATAAAAGCATTCATGCATCATTCATCCATCTTACATACATAAGACTTAGTCTAATACAAACCATAATTACGCATTTAATAAATTCCTACAATGTTAAATCCCAAATTTTAAATACAAGTTCTATAGCCATAATCTATTAACATAAATTTAGAAATTCTTGCATGGCTAGTTTCTTAATTTAAATAATATGTTAAATATTAAATAACAAATAGATTTAAGAAAAGTCATATTTACCGAAAACAATATAGAAGTATAATCAAGGTATAGTACATACCATCTAAGTCCAGCATATGTGCACCAATATTATCATATAACTTATTCCTTAGTGCTTAATTTCGACATCAATGAGTTCTGTGTTATCTAAGTGATGACCTCTAGTTATTCTGAGTGTTCCATTAGAACATCGTGACTCTATCAGTCGCGTGAAGATGATAATGTAATGCAAGTATTTGTGACATGAAGTGGATATATACTTTTTCATGATTAAACAATAAAAGTAACCATATAGTTATTTTTATTTATCCAAATTGGTTTTTACAATGCTATTTAAAATACCTGAGATTTCTAAAATAATTTTGGCTGGCTAAATTAAAAACTTGCATAAAATTTCAAATTCATAATCCTAGAAATATTCTATAGTTCACCAAAATAAAACAAAAATAAACTTTTCAACCATATCATATCTTGACAATTTTAAGAATCATGGAACTCAAGTTAAATTAAATCAATCAAATCAATTTGTGATAAAAACTAGTTTTTAAAGAAAATGATCAAATCCTTACCTCTTTTAAGTAACAATAACTTGATACTAGGGTTCGCAATTGTTCCTAAGGGCCATTTAAAGGGTAGATGGACAAATTAGGATCCAAATTAACTTACTTTAGAGGTCATTATTTTAATTAGTAAAATGGCCAAAAGTTTGAGAAACTCACCAAATCTGGCGAGAGGCGACACTATTCGACAGGTGGTGGTCGAATAAGCCTTCCTTGGGGTCTGTGTACTCCACTTTGCTTGGGTTATCAGATTCTCACAAGGAAGCGAGCTCCCTCGCTTCTCTACATCACAAGAAATTGTCCAAGGTTGTTCTTTTGACCACAATGGCTACTAGTGCATAAGATGGTGACTAGAGTTTGCTGGGTTGAGGGTTGGCAGTGGTGCATAGGTTAGAGGTTAGAAGGAGTCTAAGCAGGTTAGAGGTTAGAAGGAGTCTAAGAAGACGAAGAAGATGATTTTGGGGGGAGGGAGCCTTTGTAATATGAAATTTCTAAGCTTCTAATTTTTTATAAAATTACTTAGATACCTTTAAAAAATATAGGTTATTACATCCTTCCCTTCTTAAAAAAATTTTGTTTTGAAATTCAAGTACAACTCAGGTATCAAAGGACAACTTTAAGCTAAAAATTAAACAAATAAGAATATTTTTCATACATTTCAATTTTGAGCTCCCAAGTAGCTTCTTCTTCTTCTTTATGATGTTTCCTAAGAACCTTGATAAGTGGAATTTCTATGTTACGAAGCGTTTTAAGCTCTCTTCCTAGTATTCAAACCAGTTGTTCCTCATAAGTCACATCCTCTTGAATGGGTACTTCAACATACTGAATTACATGGGATAAGTCAAGTATATACCTTCTTAGCACTAATATATGGAAGATATTATGTAAATGTTCTAACTGTGGTCATAAGTCTAATTGATATGCTACTAGCCCACTTTTCTCAGTAATCATAAATGGCCTAATATACTTTAGAGCGAACTTTCCTTTAACTCCAAATCTAATGACTTTGCATCTTGGTGTGACTTTTGGGAAAACTCGATCACTAACATCAAACTCTGCATCATGCCTTAGGGAATCTATATAGCAATTCTAACGATTCTAAACAACTTTGAGTCTTTCTTTGATTATATTAATCTTCTTAGTTGTCTCTTATATTAATTCTTGCCTAAGAATGACTCGCTTCTCTCTATTAATTCTTGCCCAAGAATGACTCGCTCCTCCCAGTCGGCCCAATACAATGGCGACTTATATGGTCTCTTATATAAATCCTCATATGGAGTCATATCAAGACTAGTTTAGTAGCTATTATTGCAAGTAAATTCCACTAGTGACAAGTTGTCATCTTAGCTTTCACCAAAATCTAGTATACATGAGCGAAACATATCTTTTAGATTCTAAATAGTTCTCTCAAATTGGCCATCGATCTGAGGATGATGACTTGTACTAAGATTCAATTACATTCCCAAAGTTTTCTACAAAGCTCTCCAAAATTTTGATGTAAACCTCGAATCCCTATTAGAAATTATATTAGAAGACACTCCACACAAGCGAACGATGTTATCCATATAAAGGCAATTGAGCTTATTGAGAGAAAAGTCAGTCCGAATTAGTATAAAGTGGGCAGTTTTTGTCATCCGATCAACTATCACGCAAACTGCATTATTTCTATTCTGGGATAGGCAAAGGATAAAGTAGTCTAGATGACTTCTGGTGTTCTACCCTAACTTACTGACAAGTCATATACTTAGTCACAAAAGTAGATACATCTTATTTCATACCTTTTCACCAATATTGTCTCTTTAAGTCATGGTATATCTTGCCACTATATTGCTAACATAAGTAACCATACCCTTTTTGAAGTACTATAGGTTGCAATCACTGATAGTAGTTGAATTCTTCCATTCCTATAATATTAAATAAGCAAGCATACCATGAAATTTACAACTTAAGGCATCAACTATCATATGTTCTTTCCCAAGATGATATTGAAGATTGAAGTTATATTTGCTCACCATTTTGAAGTTGGTTCTATATTTTACTCAACTCTTGGTTGTGCCACTAACTTTATTATATTATCTAAAGAAGTGAGGGTGTAGCCACCATATTGCTAACATAAGTAACCATACCCTTTTTGAAGTACTATAGGTTGCAATCACTGATAATAGCTGAATTCTTCCATTCCTCTAATATCAAATAAGCAAGAATACCATGAGCTTTATAGCTTAAGGCATCAACTACCATAGTTACTTTCCCAAGATGGTATTGAAGATTGAAGTCATAATCCTCCATATATTCAATCTATCTCCCTTGTCTTAAGTTCAAGTCTCGTTGAGTAAAGAGGTATTTCAAACTCTTGTGGTCAAAATAAATATCAAACGTAACACCATATAGGTAAAACCTTCAAATTTTAAGCGCGAGGATCACAACTGCTAATTCTAAATCATGAATGAGATAACTCTTCTTATGTGACTTTAACTGACGAGAAGCATGGGCTATAACCCTATTATCTCACATCAATACACATCCCAATCCCAAATTAGAAGTGTCTGTGTACACTATATAATATTGATTACGATTAGGAACAATGAGAATATATGTCGTTGTTTGCTTCTCCTTCAGCTTCATGAAAGCTACCTTACATATGTTATCCTAGACAAACTTGACATCTTTCTTAGTTAACTTTGTCAAAAGGTAATGAAATACTCAAGAAGTTCTCCACAAAACGACGATAGTACCCTGTTAAATCAAGGAAACTTCTCACTTTAGTTATATTCTTTGTTCTCTCCTATCCTAAAATACACTCTATCTTAGAGGGTTCGACTGAGATACCGCCTTGAGAAATCACATTGCCTAAAAATTTTACTTTCATCGTCTAGAAGTTACACTTCAACCTATTGGCATACATATGATGATCTTTAAAGTCCGAAGTATGATTCTTAAGTGTTCATCATGTTTTTCTCGATTTTTGGAATAGATTAAGATATCATCACTGAACACAATTACGAATCTGTCTCAATAAGGCTTAAAAATCCTACAGAGTCCATGGGTACCATCAACCTTCTTGACAAAGAGAACTGGAGCACCCCATAGTGAGGTACTACTCCTAATGAATCCCTTTGACAAAAGATCATCTAGTTGTTTCTTTAGTTCAATTATATCTACATGAGCCATACGATAATTGACAGATTGGTTGAACGCCAGGAACCAAATCAATACAAAATTCAATTTCTCTATTAGGTGGTGACCCATGCAAATTCTTTAGAAAGATATCTAGAAACTCACTAATCACTGATATTCACAGATACTGATCTGTAGTTCCCATTTCACCATCAATAGCAAACAAATTTCCATAACACTCTAGTTTTTTGCTCCCATCCACGTATGTTTTTAGAAGAGGGCTAGGCCTCATAAGGTTCAAACCAGCTTGATAAACCACTGAATACCAATCTTTAGAATAAAAAGTCACCTTTCTACTACAACAATTAACTGTAGTCCGATACTTGGATAACTAGTCTATACCAAGGATCACATTAAATTGGTTTATAGGCATAACAATCAGATTAGCTAACAGTTTACAAGTATCAATTATGATACGACAAGACTTGAATACAACAGACATACCAAAAACATTCCCTAAAGGAGTATCCAATTTCAAGGGAGGATTAAAAGTCTTAAATTTCAAGCCCAACCGCTAGTAAATATCGCAAATATAAAGGATTACAAAGAACTAGTATCAAATAATACATAAGCCCAAGAGTTAGAGAGTAGAGTCATACCATCAATTACATTATGTCTAGGCTATTTATAGTAGTTTTCTATTCTAGCAACTGCATAAACATGTGCTTTTCCTTTTCCTTTGTTGCGTTTCCCTTTGCTAGGGTGACTACTTCTCGATCCTAGAGTACAATTGCTTGATTAATCATGACTTCCCTAAGTCCTTGATGCTTAAGGAATTTGATACCCAAAAGTATAACCTTGTTATTGATGTTGACTATTGCTGGAAAGGGGAAGTGAAGCCTTGAGTATAGCCCTGAAACTGTCTAACTCTACCCCTTTGGATAGAGAAAAGGGTCAAGGCTGCCTGGCTCCCTTGTGGTCTTTTGGAGGATGGTTGGGAGTTTTGCAAAATCTTAGGGCTCTTCCTTCTAAAATGACCTAGTTGACCGTAGTTATGGTACTCACAAAGTATAAAATGATGACCACTAAAAGAATCAAAACTGCCATTGTTGTTGTTAATACTTTGGGACCCTTGCCCCTACCACTAATTTTGGTTCTTCTTATTTATTTTTTTTGTTGCTTGTTCCCGGTCGACCCTTATTACATCTTGCTTGGTCCTCAGCTATCTGTGCCTTTACTCTCTAGGTCGCAGCTATAACATGTATAAAAGTAGTGACTAGAAGGATTCTCATACTTCTCTTGATATTACACCTCGGATATGATATAAACTAGACCACTTGAAGTCTAGAATGGGTCCCTGGTGTGAAGGCACACTGGGAGAGCTTAATAAACCTTGCATAATATTCATCAACTCTTATACTCCCTTGATTTAAGGAGTTAAACTAATTAAGCATCTCAGTCACATGGTTTTCATTGGCATAATTCCTTTTAAATAACTCCTCAAATTGCTCTTAAGTCATGTGCCTAGTGTCATGAGTATGCTTAATGGTATTCTACCATTAATTGATCATCTGCATCTTGGAGCAAATAAATAGCAAAGCTCACTCTATACTCCTCAGGCACGCCCAATGTGTCAAACTTTTTCTAGACTTTCCTCAACCATTTTATTATAGCTATGGGATCATGCTTCCTATAAAAATTTGGCAGATTTAACCTACAAAACTCTTTAAAGCTATTAGCCTGCCTAACCTTAAGTGTTTGTTCACCTCCAAAACTAGGTATCCTTTGAAATGTTTGTTAGTTAACCGCTAAAAGATCAAAAGAGGGTGGTACTTGTAGAAGTGGTGGTGGAACATCAAGTGGAGCATTCTTTGTACACTTACTAATCTATATTAAATATGTCCATATGTTAGAAGAATGATGATGCACAACTTATTTGGAAAATAAATATAGTTTAGTAGGTGACACATTCCGAGTTACATACCACAAGCTCTAATTCTAATTTTTGTCACGACCTGAACCTGGAATCAGTGGCAGAATAGGAAAAACATAAAGTAAGAAATCCTGATAAATAAATAAATAAATTATAAATTATTCAAATTTTTTTGAAACCTTATTAGTTACTTTGCATTCATATAAATCAAACAACTTAAGAAAAATTTTCCCATAGTTATGTGACATAGATTATCAAAATATGATTTAAACAAAATAATCATGCATCATTCATTCATTTTCCATACATAGGACTTAGTTTAATACAAACCATAATTACACATTTAATAAACTCCTACAGTACTGGTTTACTGAGTCTAGCTCAATGGGTGGAGTAGGGATTAGTAGTAAGTTAAGAGTTCGACTCCTAGAGTTCGTGAGTTATTTTTCTTTATTTATAATAAATAGTAGTCATTAGTTAATCTCTACTTTTTTTAAGGAAAAAAAACTCCTATAGTACTTAATCCTGAATTCTGAATACAAATTCTACCACCGTAATCTACTAACATATATTACCAAGATAAAATGGTCTACAAGATAATGTCTAAATCTCTAATAAGCTTCTTAGTCCAATTCACACTATACTTCTCTTAAAGGGAAGAAGAATAAGGTGAGCTAATACTCAATAGAGAAACAATCACAAATTATAATAATAATTGATACATTTAAATTTAGAAATTCTTACATAGTTTTTAATCCAAATATTACGTAAAATATCAATTAATAAATAAATTTAAGAAAGCCATATTTATCGAAAATAATATCAAAGTATAATCAAGATATAGTACACACCATCGAAGTCCAACATATCTGCACTAGTATTATCATGTAACATATTCTGTAATCGTTAATTTCGATAACCATGAGTTTTGTGCTATCTAAGTAATGATTGTTAGTTATTCCAAGTGTTTTACTAGAACACCGTGATTCTATTGGCTGCATGAAGATGATAATGCAATGCAAGTGTGTGTATGACACAAAGTGGATAAGTACTTTTTTAAGATTATACAATAAAGTCTACCATGCAGTTATTTTTATTTATCCAAATCAATCTTTAAAATGCTATTTAAAATACTTGAACTTTCTGAAATAATTTTGGCAGTAAAATAGTTGTATTTGAAACAATCGCAAATTCAAAACATGTATAAAATTTCAAATTCACAATCCCATAAATGTTCTATAGTTCACCAAGATAAAATAAAAATCAAATTTTCCACCAAATCATATCTTGATAATTTTTAGAATCAAGGAACTCAAATTTAATCAAATCAATTCAAATTAATTTGTGATAAAACTATTTTTTAAAGCTAAGTAGTCAAATCCCTATCTTTCCTGAGTAGCAACTGTAACACCCCCTTGTTTAACCATATTGTCATATACAGTCAAACTATGAAGTATTATTCTTTCTTAAACATTACCTTCTGTTTTGATAAAAAGGTGGGCAATTTTTATATTTTTTTTGAACTTTCTAGAACTTTAGGACAAAAGAAACTGTATGGCATTTCTTGTTAAAAGTGTCTTTACAAAATGTACAATCAAAAGAGATTTTCACCAGTCGATTTTGCCATCAGCTGTAATATTTACATTACACCAAAATATCTCAGAACAAAAAATGTCGCCCACAGGTCAAGCTCGTCTACATTTGTATGATCACGGCGACAAAAGGCAAGCCAGGCAACCAACTAGTCAACACCAAAATGTGCCTCCTCATCTGCATCACAAGACTAAAATGAGCTAAACCTCAGTAAGTAAAAACTATGCATGCTTATGTATGCTTAAAAATCTCGTAAAGTTCCCATTGTACCATTTTCTTTCTTAAACATTTTAGTTCATATATTTTCCTTAAAACTTATTCATAATTGGGGCCCTTAGAGCATTGCTAGTCCCGTAAGTCGATAGGCCGTGATAACATTAGGCGGAAACTCTGGCCAAGAGTTAAAAATAAGGTGCGACCGTCGTGTGAGATTTTTGAAAACTCCTTCTCTCATCAAAGGGGCATCCCACACTGCGCTAATATTGTCCCGCTTCAACGAGACACATCATAAGATCCGCAAGTCCCGCTTCAACGGGAGAGTCTGCATCAATAGACTTACCTACCCAGCTCCGATAGACTAGCAATTACCATTAAAACCTATCTTATAAAATTGGTACAACGGTACTTACTTTTAAATATTCTGTAATGAAATTCTCAATTTGCATTGAATACGTGCCATGCATATGCCATTTTGTAACTTTCAAGAATAAGTAAATTTCATATAACGACATCTTCCATGTAATTCTTGTGATACAGTTGCAAGTATTTACTTACCTCGTGTCCTGAATAGGAATCGATAGTGGAAAGAGTCAATATCCTCTAGAGATTGGTGTGCTAATCACCTGTCATAAATTACTATTACTCAAGATGCACATTTTATAAAAAGAATGCATCAAGATAATTGAACAAGACTGAAATCAGAACTTTAACCAATTTAGGAAACTTAATCTTAAAATAACCCAGGAGTGTGTAAATCAGTTAAAGTACTTAATAGCTAATAACTATCATTGAAAAACTGTTCAAAAGTGGTAAAATACAAATGCTAGTTCATTAGCACAAATGGTCCAAAATGACACATCATTTTGTAAAAACAAGTCCATTTGCTCCTAAATGGTGCCATTTCATTTTAAAAATATTTGGACAGCACCTCCCCTATTTTAGAGACATTCCCACATGATTAAAATCATGGTTTTAAACCTGCCATAACAATTAACAATCCAATTCCCACATATACACATCAAAGAGGATCATTTGGAATAACCTAAGTGCATTTGAATTCCTTTCAATATTTTACAAAATTTAAACGACTTTTACATTTGTGTGCCATCATAACCAGCCATCAAATAAGTGTAATAACTAATAGAATCTATAAAATATATACTATAAGTTTAAGAAATTAGATTACAAATATGGAAAACTTAATCTACCACATATGAGAACACTTAAATCCATAAATAGCAATCTTTGGTGCCTTAGATTTAACATTAATCTTCCACCTAAATTTTATGTTTCCAGTGATATATAAGGTACCTAGGATCATTATTCACCAAATAATTGCTTTGGTTTAAGGGCTAACACAAAAGAAATTAACTATAAGATAAAAATCATACATAATGCTCACTTTGACTAGTTTGAGCTTTTGTTGGATTTCTTGCCTTCTACCTCCACCAAACTGATTCTCTAAGCTTAGAATTAGATTTTTGGACTTAAAAAGACTTGAAAAAACCATTATTTAAATGGGAACAAGCAGAAAATTGAAATTAAAATACAAGACTTAAAAAGAAGAACTTAATAGAATTACCTTGACTAGTTTTGGTGTATCTTGCTTTCTAGGGCTCCAATTTGAGTTCTACCACTTGGAAACTCTTGGAAATGTTTGAGGGAAGTTGAGAGAAGTTAGAAAAAGCATTGGAGAGTTTTAGGTCATGGCTGGAGAGAAAAGGAAAGCAAATGACCAGATTTGGTCAAAAAATCAATACTTAAAGGCTAAGAATGGCATAACTTAAATTATAAGGGGTATTTTAGGTATTTTGCTCATTACTTTCCATGCGTCAAGCTCTAAAACATCCTCAGTATATTCACCACATTGCTAGTCAATCCTATACACCCAAGTGTAGACCAAAATGGTGAAACCTAGCTTAGAAAGTGAAATCTAGTCATACTTTGACTTTTGATCCCATATGGCGAATCTTATTCTAATTTGATGGAACCTAGCCCCATAACCAATCATTAAGCATACAAATAAGTCAATTACACTCCAATTAACAATGCAAACATAGTATTACTTTCATAATTATATTCTTTGTTCTTTTAGCACACCGATCTCTCTCTCTCTGAGGGTACTGAACCTTTAAACTACATTGGGACACTTCGACAGTCATTAGTGTAATAATATGTATGTAAATGCACATAACATAATGAATGAGTATGTTGCTACAAAACTAGTATTAAAGACTTCTAGATGCCTAATATGCAATTAGAACATAAT
>JXTB01000289.1:54174-117849 GCA_002914805.1 Parasponia andersonii
CTTTGACAGTCATTAGTGTAATAACATGTATGTAAATGCACATAACATAATGAATGAGTATGTTGCTACAAAACTAGTATTAAAGACTTCTAGATGCCTAATATGCAATTAGAACATAATTATTATTGGCTTAATATGCATGTGTGAATCTTGGGCACCACAACAACAACTTGATCCTAGGATTCGATATAGTTCCCAAAGATCATTTGAAGGGCTAATAGATAAATTAGGATCCGAATCAGCTTACTTTAGGGGGTTGATTTTCAAACGAATGCCCGAATACTCAAAATTATATCACCATTGTGATCTACACATTCAAATTAGTTAAGTTAAATATAAAGTTTGATTAATTCTAATTCCAGTGCAATCTCGAGCATTAGCACGCAAAGTAAGGCAAAATCCAAACTTCTTGTGCTCTGTTTGTGTGTTCGGCTAAAACATGTTAATGTTATGTATCTAAATTTATCTTTCAAGCCCACTAATCATGAATTTGATCTCCAAAATTCATTTTAGTGCCTCTAAGTTAAATTGGGCCGTTTATTCCATAATTTTCAGTAATTACAAAAAAATCACTTTGTTGAGAATAATTAGAAAAATACCATCTTAAAATCCGAAAAACATCCTAAAATCATATCTAACTCTAAATATGTCATCCCTTCTTCCTTACAACTCCATTTATAGTAATTTCAATCAAAAGTTTTCAATACATCAACCCATTTAGAACTAATTACAAAAATGTCATTATTTTAGTTACTAAGATAGCCAAAAATTTGAGAAGCTCACTAAATCTGGAAAGAGGTGGCATTTTCAGGTAGCTTGTGGTCAGAGAAGCCTTCCTGGGTGTCTAGGTGGCTTGAATTAGTGGTAGGGTGGTCCTCCTTGGCTTGGGTCATTAGATTCCCACAAGGAAGTGAGCTCCTTTGGTTCTCCACTTCACATGTGGTTATCCAAGGCCATTCTTCGAGTGACGGCAGCTGCTGGTGCACAAGATAGTGTCCAGAGTTGATTGTGTTAAGGGCTTGGTGGTGCCTGAGTTGGAGGTTAGAAGGAGCCGAAAAAGATGAAGAAGTTGAGTTAGGGGGTGTGTAACGTGAAGCTTCTAAACTTCTTTTTTTGTTTATAAAATTACTTAAATGTAGGCTATTACAAGATTTCTGTGGTTGGGATATTTCTCGACCATTATATATTATATTAGAATGTAATAATACACAAATTTGATACAATTTGATGCAAGAATATATACTAATTCTGATATTTTCCTTACCCTATTTAAAAATATTCTCCTCCTTACAAGTATGCTCTTTGAGGTCTGTTCTCTTATTTCTTATTCAATCATTTTTCATTTCAGGAAAAAAAGTGATTGATACGAACCGTTGATGAATGACCTACAATATAAAGTCCGAATGTCCGAATGAGTCTTAGAAAACATTTTTTTGTAACCATTAATCAAGACATCCCTCCTTGAAAGAGCAACGCCCGTTGGCAATTTTCATATTGCAATATAACTGGTTTACTCAGTTATATTATAATATGCAACTAAATATTTCATCTGATTAGATTTTTCAGTAGTTGTTTATTATATGTTTTTAGGTTACGGAATATGTAATTATTAATCATAAAAAATCAGATTATATTGATTATTAGTAATTGAATATTTGTTTAGGAAATAGTTAATGTGGTATTTATTTTACAAGGTATTATTTCTTTATAAATATATTCACTAATTTGATTATTATATATATATCTATTGATTTTATATGTCAATCATGTTTATGGACACGTTTTTTTATATGGGAATGGGTAAGTGTCTCTTATAATAATCGATTTTGGGTATCTGCCTATATTTCATTCAGGAAATTCCTTTAAATGAATATTTTATGGAAGATTTCTTAATTTATTTATGCTAATTCTTAGTATTTTAAAATACTCTAATTCGTGTTATAAGCTATTAAAATGGTTTAAATAACTGACTGTTTTATTTCAGGAAAGAAATCTAGAAGTTTACTTTTCTATTCCAACATGGCTGGATTGACAAATCAAGTTTCAATATATGGATAGAATCAACAATTAATTTTCAAATCAGTTTTCTAAGTTTGGTAACGAACTGAGCTGATCTTGCAAGTCTTCTAATTAATATTAAATGCTCTTAGTTATTATTTTGTAGAACCCTAATGTGTGAAGACTTGCTCTCTCTATTTAAAGGTCACTTAAGAGTAGCTTTAAGTAGAGAAATTATATATTGTATTTCGACTATTGAGTGTAAACGAAGAATTTTCTTTTAGCTATTTTCTTAGACTTAGGAGTAGTCCTAGTTGTGTAATAAAATACTTTAAGAGAGGTACTAAACATCTTTGAGAGAAGATCGATCCATTGCTGTAAAGGGAGTGAAGGATTAAACAAAGTCAATGGGAGCTTGACTATGAGTGTTCATTGAAAAGATGAACACAAAATCTTCGAGAGAAGATCGATTTTGAGTATCTGAAGGGATTTCGGAAGAATAAAGTCAATCTAAGACGAGTGATGCTCGCTAGACATTTTGGTGAAGTAATACATCCACATTGCGACAATCAAAAGATGGAGTCTTTTTATTATATAAGTCAAATTGGTGTTTGTATTTATTCAAACTTCACTAATAGTGTTTATTTTTTAGGCGTGGCCTCTTGGATGCAGGTTATCGGGAGATAACTGAACAAAGTAAAAATATCTTATGTCATTTTTTACTATTTTTGTATTATCACCTCATGTAATTAATTGGAAAATTAACTATAATTGGTAATACCTGATTAATGTACCTAACACTTCTATTTATATACATATATAAATATACGAGGAGAACCATTGAAATATATATAGGGATTGAGATAAACTTAAATAGTGAAACTATTTTTGTAAAAGCACTACGGATATTTCATTCAATAATGATGACAATTATTTATAAAACACTATTGATAGGTATAAACATTCAATTCCTCATTTCCAATTCCAAAATATTCTTTTTAGTTAGGAATCATCTTCTTTTTTTTTTAGTTGATTATTATTGATATGAATTAAATGCATAATTTTGCTATATTGTTGAATCTAAATGTCCTTATTTTTTTTGAACCTGCGAATTATATGACATGTTATTCAGGATTTTTAACGATAGAAGGCCATTGTAACTGTCATAACCCAAAATTCGGGCTAGTGACAGAAGAGGAATTTTGCAAGGATGAGAAATTCCTTGATTTATTTGAAAAACGTCTAAAAAGTTTTAGTTTTATAAAATAGTCTATTTTAGATAAAATATTTGGAATTCTATCCCGTGAATCTCTCCCACAGTTCGTATACACTATTAAACATAGATCGAATAAACACTGAAAAGAATGTAAATTAAATATATATTCAAGCATCATCATCATCCACGTCAGAACAGACATCACAATGGCATACAAGAGCTCACAGACAAAAATAGAAAATAGTAATCTTGGCTCAATGCTAAAATAAAACTCAAATAGTCCAAACAACACAACAATATGCTTCAAATATTACCAAGATAACGAACTACAATCCTTATAGCCTCTTACTCTTCTTGATCTCTAAAATCACACTGGACACCACCTGAGGAAGGGAGAAAGGGAGTGAGCATAAAATGCTAAGTAGGAAAAATAGTTACCTCTATCAAAAATATTTTAGTGATGGAGAGCTCCTGCATGGTTAGTTTAAATCCAATACATACACATATGAAAATTCAAAATCAGAAATCGTCACTTATATGTATAAGTAAATCAGTATAACCAAAACCATGAATTCATATGCACATAACATAAACTAACCCATACCCATAAGCTCACATCCTCTCATCTGTGGAAACCTAGGATGATGGCACTAAGTGTACCTAACAGCCTGCCTGACACCTAAGCCTATACCCGGAAGGGTAACCAAATTGCTTACACCTACCAAATGGGGAGGTAATCAGAAGTAACAAAACCTCACACGGGTTTACAAACTCTACACTGACGATAGGGCATGCAACACGACATTGTAAACCTACGATGCTAACACAGTGCTCATGTATGATCGTATGACATGTGCAATACAGAACTGAAGTGTGAAAATAATCGTGCTCTAGTTTTTCAATAAAATAAGTATATTAGGTTTTATAGAAAACGAGCAGCACAACAATCTTATTTTTGATATACCCAAAATAACCTGCACTTAAAAAATTCCCAGAGCAATACAGTATATATATATATATATATATATCATACCATCACAGGCTATCACATATGTTCAAGAAATTTAAAAACCACATTTGTTCTCATACATTGCAGAAATTAAGTTTTATTCAAAATTAGTATAAAACAAAGGTAACCCAATCCCTACCTCACAAAAATAGTGATACCGCGTAATTGAAACCTTAAGGTATCGTTGACGATCGTTCGGAGGGTCAAGAACCAATTCCAAGCCCTCGATCGTCCTCTTGTGAAAAACTAACTTCTCAATAGAGCTTCGAATTCATAAACGGACACCTTCACTAAATTCCTAGCACCCAAAATAGCTAGGTTAGGCATATAACTTGTCCAATTCAGGTCTGGGCCCACAACAGACTGGTGACATGCAAATCGAGCCAAAATCTTAGTCGTCCAATTTGGATTTTCGTGTCGATCACCAAACATAGACTATATATATATATATATATATATATATATCAAATTTCTCTATTTTCCGAGTACAATCCAAAAATGACAACAAAATCACGATCCAACTATCAGATTAAAAAATTTAACTCAAGCTAAAAATATTCCAAAAATGGCAACTTTTGATACGGACAGTGTTGTGCAATCTAAAATCCTATATGTTGGTCAATACCAAAAAGGGAAAAGTTGACCAAGTGAACGTATCAGGTCGCATGAGAAATAGTTAAGTGCGACCTCTTCCAAAAGAGTTACGTGCGACCTCCACTGCATAAGTTAGTGCAACCTCCTCCGAACGAGTTAAGTGCAACCTCCACCGCATAAGTTAGTGCGACCTCCTCTGAACGAGTTAAATGCGGCCAGAATAAAAAGGAAACTATACTAAGTTTCGTCAAACAGGTAACCTACAAAAGAAATGGAAACAAAAGTTTCTCTTTAAAGATCGACCAGTCATCTCATTTAAGTGATTATCCAGTTATATTGTTACTCAAATTATATTGCCTGATTATACAGTTACTCATTCTCACAATTGGGAAACATTGAGCTATCCTTACCTATGTAAAGGGAGTTTAATGTTTCAGTGTGGGGATCTTTTGACTTCTTTGGGATTTTTTTTGGATTTCTTTTTAATCTTGGATCTTTTATCTTTGAGATCTTTTGGGAACTTTTTAAACTCTTGTTTCTTTTTCCGGACAACACATTGTAATTTTGAGCTCTTGTAATTCTCTAGAAGATAGTAAAAAAACAGTGGACGTAGGCTCATCTTTTTTGGGGCTGAACCACTATAAAATTCTTATCTCTTTGTTTGCTTTGATTAATTAACCCTTTTCACACACAAGCCACATTTTGTAATTTTTCCAAATTTATTGTTGACAAAACCTCCTCAACAATTGGCGCTAGAAGGAGGGCTTTTTCGGCAGAAAATTTTGTCCATTCCGCTTCTTTCAACAATGGAAAACATCAGAAATACTGGAACTAGCCAAAATCATCCCCAAAGTACCGTTGCTGCATAGGTAGATCCTGCTCAGGATCAACCTGCCATGACTGCACCGGAAAATATTGTCCAGAGATAGGATCGTATGGAGGAAGCACTGGTGAACCTTCAGCAAATTACAAGTCAGATTAATGACTCTCTACGATGACTTGCTGAGGGACAGATGCTAACTCCACCACAACATGAATGTCCCAGAGAACGTCTCGCTCAACAACCNTGGAAAACATCAGAAATACTGGAACTAGCCAAAATCATCCCCAAAGTACCGTTGCTGCATAGGTAGATCCTGCTCAGGATCAACCTGCCATGACTGCACCAGAAAATATTGTCCAGAGATAGGATCGTATGGAGGAAGCACTGGTGAACCTTCAGCAAATTACAAGTCAGATTAATGACTCTCTACGATGACTTGCTGAGGGACAGATGCTAACTCCACCACAACACGAATGTCCCAGAGAACGTCTCGCTCAACAACCTGAGAGAGGAATTCAGATCCTGGAGACAAGGAACCCCGACCGACCTAAAGCCCGGCAGGAGTGTCGAGGAGATTGTATCTCCAAGGGAAAAGGCAAGGTCGCAAACTTGCCTCTGGTATCTGGTAATGAAAGTTCGAGCACTGATCGTGATCATGGGCAACCTTCCCGGAGAATAACCATCAATCGTGATTATCTAGACAACGAGCAAAAACATCAATCGAGGAGTGTCTTTGAAAGGATCAGTAGGGAATCTCGATAGAATCCTACAGACCTGAGACAACATTTGGATCAGCGACGTAGTCAGGAGTGATCCACATCGCATCACAACGACCAAAGCCATTCTCGTCGCACTGTTTCATTGGAATCCCTAAGATCGCAGCACACCCTATCTAACCAACCCGCCTTATATCGTGACAATGATCAGAGGCCACTCCTACCACCAGTAAGAGAGAATGTTCTCCCTCTGAACGTCCATGTTCATAATCTGAGGATTGCTTTAGATGCACTTGCTGGTTGGGACGATGAGCTCGCTGATGGGTATCGTCAATCGTTATTCAGCGAGGAGGTTCGAGCTGCCGCCTTACCTGCTAGATTTAAACTTCCCACCATAAACACTTTTGATAGAAAAACTGATCCCCAGGACCATATGGATCACTTCAGCGACCTGATGGTACTTCATCGTGTTGATAATCTCGCACATTGTAGATGCTTTGCTGTAACTCTCACAGGAGCGGCGAAGAAGTGGTTCCAAGGACTCAAGTCTGGTTCAATCTCATCCTGGCAACAGCTTCAGACTACATTCTTGAGGCAATTCCAGGCCGCAAAGAATTGTACGGTTCCACTGGTAAGTCTGTCTGCTATTCGGCAAGGCTCAGAGGAAACTCTACGATCTTACCTAAATCATTTTACCTCAGAGTTGGCAAAGGTCAATAACCCACTTGAGGGAGGAGTCTTAACTCTAATAATGACCAGAAACTAAAATCTAGGAAGAGTTACTAGAGCAAGAATGCAGAACCCTTGAAGACTTCTATCGAAGAGTTGGTCGACATCTAAGGGTGGAATCTTCACGCAAAAAACTTAAGACAACAAAGGGAGGAGGAAAAGATGCTGCCAAAGATGCGACAACAAACAACAACAATAATAATAAGAAGTCAAAAAAAAGGAGTAATGAACAATCGACTGAGAAGCAGCCCAAATAGAAAACGCAAAAGATTCCAAGAGCTCCCATGAGGTTCAATAATTATACTGAATTGAATGTACCCATAGATTATATCTATGTGGTCACAAACCAATAGGAGCGGTATCATCAACTAGAACCTATGAAAAGAGATAGAGTGAGGCACGACCCCAACAAGTTTTGTTAGTATCACAATGACATTTGACACGATACCAATAACTACTTTGCCCTGAAAAATGAGATTGAAAGATTGATTAAAGAAGGGCAGCTGCGGTAGTACTCTAAATAGAATAATGAAAGGCGAGAAGAAAACCGACAGTGACCTCTAGAAATTTAGCGTGAGGTGCGAACTATTTTCGGAGGACCACACGTTGGGGGAGATTCCAAGAAAGCACAGGATAGGTATACATGAGAAGCTCAGTAGCAGCCATTGACCAATGTCATGCACCTCAAACAGCGACCACGAAAGCTTCAGCGAGCACCGGATATGGATATTACCTTCACAGAACAAGATGCGAGAGAAGTCCATTATCCACATAATGATGCGTTAGTCATAAAGATCAATTATGGAAGCACGCAATTATGGCGAGTATTGGTCGATAACAGAAGTACTGTTGACATCCTATATTATGACGCCTTTAAAAAGATGGGACTGAAGGAAAGCGACCTAAAGCCCACCGTCAATCCACTCTACGGATTCATTGGTAATAACATAATGCTTATGGGCATGATTGAGTTAATGGTCAACGTTGGAATCTATTCTAGGGTTTCAATGGTGATGACCCAATTCTTTGTTGTAGATTGCCCCTCTGCATTCAACACTATATTGAGAAGATCGACACTGAGGGAACTTCGAGCAGTAACATCGATCTATCATTTCGCTATGAAATTCCCGACTCAACAAAGAGTAGGCGAGGTGCGTGGCAACCAATATGATGCAAGGACTTGTTATAACAACTTTTTAAAGCTCAAAGTAAAGGATGCGACACCTCGCACAATGATGGTCTAACTACAAAGAGAAGCGTCAGGCGAAACGTCCGTCGAAGTGTCAGGTGAAACGTCAGTCGAAGCGTCAGGCGAAACGTCAATCGAAACGACAAGCGAAGACCTTAACCCTCGAGAAATCGATGGAGAGGTCAAAAACTGGACCCATTGAAGACTTGGAGGATTTACTATTTGACAGGTCCTCAAAGATTTTGAAGATTAGAGCGAGGCTTCAAGAACCTGTGTGAGCTTCATTGATCGCTTTTCTGGAATCTAACTTGGATGTCTTCGCGTGGCAACATTCAGACATGGTTAGGATCGAATATCATATGCCACCATCTTAACATAGATCCAACAAAAAAGCCTGTATGGCAGAAAAGAAGAGCTATAAATCCAGAACGCTACATCACGCTGAAAGAAGAGGTAGAAAAGTTGCTCGAAATTGGATTTATCAGGGAATATTTTTATCCGAACTAGCTTACAAACCCAGTTTTGGTAAAGAAACCCAATGGGAAGTGGAGAACGTGCATCAATTTCACAGATCTTAACAAAGCATGCCCGAAGGGCAGCTTTCCCCTTTCAAGAATCGACCAGCTTGTAGATGCGACGTCGAGGCATGAACTCTTAAGTTTCATGGACACATATTCTAGATACAATCAAATGCCCATGTACGAACTAGCTGAGGAGCATACCTCGTTCATCACTGATCGAGGATTATACTGTTACAAAAAGATGCCCTTCGGACTCATCAATGCAAGAGCAACCTACCAGCGTCTTGTCAACATGATGTTTGTAAAACAAATTGGTAAGAAAATGGAGGTATATGTTGATGACATACTGGTGAAGTCAAAAAAAGCCGAAGATCACATCAAAAATCTTGATGAGATGTTCAAAATTCTCCGAAAATATCAAATAAAGCTGAATCCTCAGAAGTGTGCATTTGGGATATGATCTGAAAAGTTTCTGGATTTTATGGTCAATCAGCGAGACATTTGAAGCTAACCCTCAGAAGATACAAGTGCTGATTGATATGCAATCTCCTCGCAAACCCAAAGATGTGCAGAGCCTGGCAGGAAGAGTGGCTGCATTGAGTCGATTTGTATCCAAGTCGACAGATAAGTGCCAACCACTCTTTGAAGTATTGAAAGGATCGAAGAGGTTCGAGTGGACAGGAGAATGTGAGCAGGCGTTCCAAGAATTAAAAATACACTTGGGTTCTTCTCCACTTTTGTTGAAGCCAAATCCGGGGGAAGAATTATATTTATACCTCGCTGTTTCTAAATATGCGACAAGCACTGCGTTAATTCGAGAATATGAAAAGATATAGTGACCAGTGTACTACGTAAGTAAAAGACTACTCGATGCCGAAATAAGACATCCAGAGATGCAGAAATTGGCATTAGCACTCGTTGTCACATCCAGGAAACTTTGACCTTATTTTCATGCGCACACTATCAAAGTTTTCAGGAACTTTCCATTAAAGCAGGTTCTGCAAAAACCCGAGGCTTTCGGACGACTACTTAAGTGGGCAGTTGAGTTGAGTCAGCTCAACATCGATTTTCAACCTCGCATGACGATCAAAGGGCAAGCCCTCGCAGATTTCATTGCGGAATTCACATATGATGTCAATCTTCCCACAGATTTAATCGAAAAGCCTGCTACAGATTTATCCAGATTGTGGAAGCTTTATGTCAATAGATCGTCGAACGAGAATGGAGCTGGTGTGGGCTTAGTACTAATCAGTCCTGAAGGACACAATATTCATTGTGCACTTCGCTTCAAATTTCCAGCATCAAATAATGAGACAGAATATGAAACACTAATAGTCGGGCTAAAGCTCGCACAAGAAATGAAGGTCGAAGTGATTGAGGTATACAGTGATTCCTAGCTGGTTGTTTGTCAACTAAACGATGAATTTCAAGCAAAAGGAAAGAGAATGATGGCTTATTTACATGTACAAAGATTATTCTCGACATTCACTGCCTATAATATTCAACTTCTTCCTTGCATTAAGAATACTCGGGCAGATGCCCGAGCTAAACTTGCCTCAACAAAAGATGACGAATTACTAAATGTGGTTCCTGTCGAGTTTCTTCCAAAACCAAGTATCAAAGAAGAGCCCCAAATAGCTATGACGGTTGATAAAAAATCATCGTGGGAAGATCCTATAATGAAGTATATACAAAATGGCGATCTCCCCGAAAATAAAGACGACGAAAAGTGACTTCGAATGAAAGTAGCTTGCTATGTTATCTATGATGAGAAGCTTTATCGAAGAAGTTTTAGTGCCACTATTGTTATGTGTCGATGAAGAAAAAGTGGACTACATTATGAGGGAAATTCATGAAGGAATATGCATAAATCATTCCGGGGGGCAGGTACTTGCGAACAAGATTCTAAGACAAGGGTTTTTTTGGCCGACCATGAAGAAGGATACGATGGAATTTACTAGGAGGTGTAACAAATGCCAACAATATGCAACTGTTCCTAGAATGTCATCCGTTCCTCTCACTCTAATGACCAGTCCATGGCCATTTGCAGTATAGGGAATTGATATTATCAGAACACATCCATTGGCACGAGGTGGGTTGAAGTATACAGTGGTCGCAGTCGATTATTTCACCAAGTAGACAGAAGCTGAAGCCATGAGTACTATTTCCGCAAAAAAGATGATAGATTTTGTTTACAAATCTATAATCTGCCGTTATGGTCTACCACATACCATAATTTCTGATAATGGGAAACAATTTGACTGCGACGAGTTCCGTAACTTCTGCAACAACTTAGGCATCAAGAAGAATTTCTCCGCTGTAGTTCATCCACAAGCCAATGTATAGGTCAAAGCGATAAATAAAATACTTAAACAAAATATAAAGACAAAGTTGGAAGAGCATAAAGGCCAGAGGTACTCCCTGAAGTTTTATGGGCTTATCACGCCACTCAACGAACAACTACTGGAGAAAGTCCATTCTCTTTAGCTTACGGATATGAAGCAATGGTTCTGGTTGAAATTGGTGCGAGCTATCTACGATGATCAACCTATGAGCAAGATCACAACAAAACACTAATGAGGATTGAGCTCGATCTTTTAGAAGAAAGGTGCGAGCAGTCTCAGCTTCGAATCGCATCATATCAATAACGCACTACTCGGTATTATAACTCTAAAGTCAGACGAAGAGGATTTGAAGTTGGTGACCTTGTTCTTTGGCAAGTCCTACCTAATAATAAAGAGTACGGTACTAGAGTATTTAGACCCTCTTAGGAAGGACCGTATGTTATTGATGCCATCATTCGACCTGGGACATATAAGTTAGCTCGCACTGGCGGACAAAAGATCGAGCATGCCTGAAATGCAGAACAACTTCGTCGCTATTATCAGTAAATTTTCATGTATATCTTCATGTATTCGTCATTCATCAATAAAGATATCTACTCATTCGTCATTCGTTGATCGTCATTCGTTGTTCGTCATTCATTGATCGTCATTCGTTGATCGTCATTCATCATCATCAATAAGGGTGTCTCCTCATCGATCATTCGATTTGGTACTTTTTATAGATTTATGGGAGTCTTCGAACACCATAAGACTTGGGGAGCAGTGAGATCAGAATATTATCTCCTACTTGCTTCCTAAGGGACTATGCAAAATGTCCATTTAGAGGGATCGGAATTTTAGATCATCAAAATATCTAAAATTCCTTAAAGTCTTAGGATTTTCTCCTCGCTTCATGCCTTAGCATGTCGTATTATGCAATTTCCCTCATTGAACAACAAAGTAACTAAGCAAAACATTCATTATTCGATGTGATATATTGCTATATTTACATTTTGCCATGGAACTTTTGAAAAACAGTATTGAGTTTGCATCACTCATACTTGTAGTTTTCTTAAGCGACTTAACCTATCCTAACACAATCATTTTAAGTGTGTTGGATTCGAATCACAATAGTGTACTGATCAGTCACCCAGTGATTGACTACTTGGTTAAATTAATTATCTTCTATATTACGACTTAGTGTGTTGATTGTTTTGTAGGAATAAACGTCTAATAAAGAAAGCATTCACTCATTGATAAAAGCTCGCACCTGTATGCAAGTAAAGAAATACAAATAAGAAGGGGACCAAGCCTGTATTGTTGTGAAGTTAAAAAAAAAAATAAAAGAACATTATTTTTATGCAGACATGCTCACTCCACCATCTCCAGTTTTGGTAGCTTCATCTTCCCTCCAACTCTGGATAAGCTCGACCACGTCTTCGCTAAGGATGGAAAAGTCGAAGTCCGGATGCTTACAGAAGATGTTATATATAATGGTCGATGAGGCGATGTCACTGGCTTTGTCTTCGAGCTCCTTGACTTTAGTAGCCTTAAACTCTTCAATAGCCTTGTGAGCCGCCTCTGTTGTCGCCTCCTTTATGCGATCCGGATGCTCGGAGATAGTCTTTTCAAGATCTTTAATTTTTTCCTCGAGCTTCTCTTTTTCTAACTTCTCCTTGGTCAGACCTTCGAGCAACTGCTGCCTCTCTAAATCGAAGGCTTTTTTCTCCTCCTCGTGAGCCTTCTCCGAGTCCTTAAATGCTTGGATTATCTCTTCGACTTTTTCGGCCTTCTCCAAACACTCAAGGACTGGGTCATGCATCAGGATAGCAGTTGCAGTAGTCTGAAAATATAACACATCAATACCAGAAAAATGAGTTGAAAAGAGAAAATAGAAGATGCTTACATTTGCCAACAACCTCATCGCAGAACCAAAGGCAACCTTGGTAGATCATCGCTTCATCCTCTCCCAGCCATCTTCGGAAGTGAAGCGATCAATGAAGGCTGTGCTCATACCAGCCTTCTCCGGCAATTTTTTAAGGAGTGCGAAAAGCTCCTCATCTTTATTAACCTGCTTCAGTTCTGAAGAAGTGGCAGTCTCCTTGGATGGTTTGGGATGACTCACAGTTTGAGGCTGAGGAGGAGACGAGCTTGTCAGGATATCCTCAAAGGTGACTTTTCGTTTCTTGGAAGTGTCGACCTTCTCTTTCCCTTTTGACGTCGATGGAGGTGTGCTCTCTGGCGTCTTGGACTTTGCTATTGACCCCAGAGTGGAAGGTGGTGCTCGCAGTTTGCTACCAATAACCATTTTTGTACAGATGTGAGTCAGCATGCGAGGTGAAATAATACAATTTTAAGGAAAGAAGGAAAAAATAATAATTACCTTCTTGCTGTTGAGAAGCTGGTGGTGAAGTGGTTTCTAGAGATAATGGTTCCAAGGTTGTAAGGGTGGTAGGTGCTTTTCGCTTCCTAGGTTTAGAAGATGAGGCACTCTTTTCCATCTGCTTCCTCAGCTTCTTGTTCTTCGAGCTCGAGGGTCTGGTCGAGTGGACAGTGGAATCCGGAAACACGGCTCCCCTTGGAAGCAGATCGCAAGCGACTAAATTCTTGGAAGTCCCAAGCTTTTTCCAATCGAATTCTTCAATTGGAAGGTCGTTTATTCTGTACACCCTTGCGAGCTATTCTCTGGAAAGTCTAGGTCGTTCCCTATTATCTGCAATGACATATGAGTGTGGTTAGAATAATATGATTATACAGAAAAGGCGATAAATTGAAAGCTACCTACCAGGATTCTGAAAAAAGCCGTTATCCGCATAGTCAAAGTAGAAAAATGGATTTTTCTATTTTTCCATGTTGTTGCGAACCTATAGATAGTTTTTATTGCTTGGTTCGACCACTTGCTCGCATAAAAGAAGCCGAAGTCTGATAGGTTTGATTTTACTTGGTAAAACCAAGCAAACTTTTCAGGAGTGGGGGTTTCTAAGCCTAGTTTATGGTATAGTATGTACAGACCTATCATGTATCTATAAGTGTTTGGAGTTAGTTGAAAAGGAACGACTCCATAATAATCGACGATGGATTTTATGTAAGGATGAAGTGAGAGGTGGACCTTGCATTTGAGAACTGCTTCAGAGAATGAGGCAATTCCACGAGGTGGTGTATATGGTCGATTGAACTCCATGGGAAGGCGAAGATGGATGGCGATCTTGTAGTTGCACATAATCTTGCTGAGCCTGTTCGTGGTGCAGTTCGTCCTTATATTGGTACATAACCAATCTCCCTCTACATATTGATAACCCATAGCGAATGCAGGGGTATCTCTAATATGCCGGGGCTATTGGTCTTAAGGAAGGTCGCCTATGCGAGGACTACTTTACCTGACCCTGGTTATCTCAACTTCTGGTTCTGGCTCAAGATAATCTTCGAGGTTTATGGAGCTAACATTGGTATTGTAAGATTCTCTTGAGAATGCATTCCCTTCCCTAAAATCCTCACTACTAGATATCTGAAAAGAAATATGGATGGATTTAGTCCTATGCGAGCATCAGGAACCTTAGCTATATGCGGGCAGTTTTGAGGTCTCATCCTAGGATTGCATCAACAAGCTACTCATCGAATTTTTTCTAATCGATCTACGGATTCATAAAAATTGTTCGAGCAGCTCATTAAAAAAAAATAAAAAATTCTTTCACGAGTTCATCTCTGTCAGTTATCTAAAAAAAGGTATTCTATAAACCAACGAAGGGGATCTAAAAATTTCCATTTTACAGTCCATCCGAATATGGGATGGGTTTCTGTTCATAATATTTAGGCTCTACGGTTTGTTCCTATTTTCTAGAAATAAGATCTGTAAATAAGAGTTCTAGAAAATCGAGGAACAAGAGAGAGAGGATATATACTAACCTTTCTTCGAAGACAGAGGGACCAAGATGACGTCTGAAGGATTGTGGTGAAAGCTTCGTCGGAGAAGAGGTTGAAAATTGTACGAGCTGAACAACAGTGACGCCGAAAGGGTTACTCTGTGAATACTTCAGGTTTCGAGAGAAATAGCAGACGATAGGTTTTTTGAAGAGGAGGCAGATTAGTTTTCGATATATATGCCTTGAGCATCGTCAAGTCATAGCCGTAGATCAAGGTATTTAATTTTCAGATCCAAAGGCCGAAGTTCACGCGAGATTTGATTTTTCTGAAATTAAATCGGTATCTTTTAAAAATTTGAAACGATTTGATTTAAGACAACAGCTGGTATCATCGCTATCATTATGTCTATTTTAAAAAGGAAAAGAAGGGAAAAGTCTCCTCGAGTTTTGCTATTCTTTTTAGAAAAGGTAACACGTGGTTTCATGTCAGAAAAATGTGCGTGTGATCTTAAAAAAGTGAGATTTGAGATCTAGCGACTCTTCGACTCTTCAAGGGTCTCAAGTCTAGGTCATGACATTGCATTTTTAAACTCGCACTTCTAGTAGAAGGAAGCTCCATTTTGTCCTAAAGTACTAATAGAGCTGGAGGGCAATTGTTGTGCGGTCTAAAATCCTATATGCTGGTCAATACCAAAACGGAAAAAGTTGACCAAGTGAACGTGTCAGGTCGCATAAGAAAGAGTTAAGTGCGACCTCTTCTGAAAGAGTTACGTGCGATCTCCACCGCATAAGTTAGTGCGACCTCCTCCGAACAAGTTAAGTGCGGCCAGAATGAAAATGAAACTAGACTAAGCTTTGTCAAACGAGTAACCTACAAAGAAAGGGAAACAAAAGTTTCTCTTTAAAGATCGACCAGTTATCTCATTTAAGTGATTACCCAGTTATATTGTTACTCAAATTGTATTGCCCGATTATACAGTTACTCATTCTCACAATTAGGAAACATTGAGCTATCCTCACCTATATAAAGGGAGTTCAATGTTTCAGTGTAGGGATCTTTTGACTTCTTTGGGATCTTTTTGGATTTCTTTTTAATCTTGGATCTTTTATCTTTGAGTTCTTTTGGGAACTTTTTAAACTCTTGTTTCTTCTTTCCGGACAACATATTGTAATTTTGAGCTCTTGTAATTCTCCAGAAGATAGTAAAAAAACAGTGGACGTAGGCTCATCTTTTTTAAGGCTAAACCACTATAAAATTCTTGTCTCTTTGTTTGCTTTGATTAATTCACCCTTTTCACACACAAACCACATTGTGCAATTTTCCCAAATTTATTGTTGACAAAACCTCTGTCAACAGACAGTATGGGGTTAAGCTATATATACCTTGAACTTCCTCTCAACGAATCTAATGTGCCCAAGAACATGAGCTAAAACGGCCTGAAACGACGCTGGTGACGAAAAGTTTCGAATGGCCGAAAATGGCATTTTCCAGCGAGGGGGCGTTGGCAGCAACTCGGGGCCAGTGCGGAGCACTCTGGCAGTACGGCAAGCTTGTGCCGGGTGGTTGGCGGGCCGGATGGTGGCCTGGGCGGCGGCGCGGCCTCCCCTGGTGCTTCAGCCGAGAGTGAAGATAGAGCGAGGGAGAGCGGCGATGGGAGAGAGATAGAGAGAGAAGAGAGAGATAGTGAATGAGAGGTAGAGCCCATTTAGGATAAGTAGAGGATTGTGCAAATTTTTAAAAAAATTTAAACTATAATCCCCGGTTCCCAAATTTCTATCAATTCAATCCCCAAAAAATTGCATTTTAGTCATTCTGTACATAATTTTTGCAAATTAATCACTCCATTATTATATTCAGAAAATTGATAAAATGTCCAAATTACCCTCTCAAAAATCCAGGTTTTTATAGTACCATTTTATGAAAGTAATTTGAGGATTGTTACTTAGAGATTAGATGGGTAAGTAAAGGGGCTTGAGTGGGACTGCCGAACCCGAAATATAGCAGTGATATCCCTAATAATGCTAAGTAGCACTCCTAGGGCCCAAATAATGATTTAGCATATGATAATGATTTTAAATGTCTTAAAAGGAAGATACAGTGAGCTAGCTAGTTTAAACGTCATTCATAAACCAAGCATGTTCATGTTGCGTGCATTAGTTTCACTCATTGGTCACTAGGCTCATTCTATTCTTTTGTGTTGCACAGCTGAATGAGCCTTGAGCTTTTCAGAAAGTGTTCATATACTGCCAAAAATTATTTTGGATCTTATTTTCGTTGATCTTTTAACAAGTTGTATTTTTGCACATTAAATGGAGAACTTACTGCAGTAGCTATGGTTAGAGAGTGAGTTAGGGTCCAACATATTACGAGATGTTGTCCTGCAAGTCTATTTCATTTGTGTAAATTTTAAATAAATACACCATGAAAGTTGCTTAAAGCCAAATTGAGTAAATTTTTGCAATTTCAGCTATATCTCATTTGTAAAAGTTAACTAAAAAATAAAGAAAAGTAAAAAGCTTCGAATGAAAGTGCTGATTTCGAGAATTCTGTCTCTGTTGTCAACTGATATATTGTTTGCGCTCTTTTCTAGTAGAGAAATTTATCGAAGGGAATGGAAAAAAATGCTTAAGAGGCTCGTCATTGCGAAACCCTTATATTTTGGTTCTATATAATCATTAAGTAGTGCTAAAGAAAGTCATTTTTATACCGTCTGACGTTTCTGCCATTGAAATTCACTTTTCACATGGGCATGAACGGCTACCGTTGCTACCGAATATCCAGGGATGAAGATTCAGTCTCTAGATTTTGGCATTAACATCCTTTATATCATTCGTGAGGTATTTTAGCCATATCACAACCAAATTCTACGTTGATCATAATAAAAAGAAATTCTATGTTGATCATAATAAAAAAGGTTTTTAATAGTAGTAAAATAGCCAATTAATTATTTAGAGAGAAATTAGAGGGAGGAGCTCCAACCTGCTCCTTTTTTCTCTCCGCATCAAGCTCCCTGTCAACAGCAGAAGCAAGCTTTCTCTTCCAGATACTTCCCCCTACTAGGGAGGGAGTCTCTCCCTCTGTTAGGTTCAAAAATTTGGCATTCTAAATGACAAAATTTTGAGAACTTAAGTTGATAAAAACAAAGAAGAAGTTGTTACAATAAATCTGAAGTTATTATAATAAATTTGAAGTTGTTACAATAAGTATTGGTTTTACAATAACCGAAACTTGTGTTTTTCTTTATATAGAAACCTTTTAGAATGTACCCAAACGTGTTTTGTTTCCATATTTGATGATTTCAGTGATAATATAGGTGAAATATAAATGGAATTTCGTGCATAACTTGTTAGGATATTTTCCTATCAATTTTTAATCAATTTCTTTTACATTTACCATATATATCATTGATTATTTCCTCATTCTTTTGTCCTTGATTAATATCTAATTGCCTCTTATTATTCAATAAATTTAGCCAGGATTCTAAAGTGAATTCATAAGGATTTTCGTCCTTAATTATTGCTGGAAATTTGTTTATCAATTAATTAAGTTTCCTTTAGTTAATTGATTTGATTTGATTATTTGTTGTGATTAGATTTTCTAATCTATTGCAACAACTCCAGATATTTAAGCAAAGATTGGTTAATTTTCTTAAATATTTGCTTTTGATTAATATTGACTGAGATATGATTTTCTAGGTTAATTATTAATCTTTAGGAGGTTAATGAAGATTTTCAACTGTTCAAAACATGTCCAAACTGAATCAAAGGAGCATTCATGAATTTGGACATTTTTCTAGTAACTGTTTAAAAAGTTGTTGCAATAACTTTTTGGCTGATTATAACATTTATGGAAAGATTTTGATTTTATTATTAACTCTTTTTTTATTTGATTTCAACCTATTAACACTACAATAAATGACTAAGGGGGCTAAAAATCACCTATAAAAGCTCTTATACTCCAAGAAATTTTAGATGCACTTCAAAGAGAAAAATACACTGTAATAGAGCTTTTATCTGTGTCCAAACTATGAGAAAAAGAGAGCATCTGTAAAAGAGTTTTGGGAGTTTATTTTTCTGTGAACCTTAAATGTTCTTAGAGTGATTAGCTCTAAAAAATTCACTTGAGATTGTAAAAGTCCTTCGGGAGAAGGGCTGGGTGTTCTTCGGGAGAAGATAGATTCTAGTGCATAGGAGAGAGTCCTAGTTTGTTGAATTGAAAGTACGATGTAGCAAAGAAGATTGATATAGCTATTGAAGGGAGTTCAAGAGTTTGGAGTCAAGTAAGGCGAGTGGAGCTCGCTGAATATATTGAGAGAAGAGTCAAATACAGTGAATCAAGATATGAGGAAGTCTTTCTTATTTAAGTCATTGGTGTTTATACTTTAAAAATTTCTACTAATATATTTCTTTCACTAGGCGTAGCCCATGGAGTAGGTTATTGAAAAATAACCGAACCATGTAAAAATCTCTAGTTTCATTTATTTTCATTTGATTTTGTTATTGTGATTTTTTTGCCAATAATATATGTTTAATACTTCAGTATTGCAACAACAAAAATATGATTAACTGTTACAACAACAGCAAAACTCATCTAATTGTTGCAATAACAACGACAACTAATTTTTAAATTTGTTTATTTTGAAAAATAAATTAAAAAATTGGTATACTTGCAATCTTGAATACTTTAATTGGAATCAGAGCAAAGTCATTAACATTTATTTAGTGAGATTTTGGGAAGTTTCTGATTCATTTTTGTAAGAATATCAATTTTATCTAAAGGAGCTTCAATTTCACATCTACCCTTGTTGAACGGGACCAACTATCCTTATTAGAAGACCAAGTTGATAATATTCATCAGAGCACTCGACATTAAAGCCAGGAGATCTATTCTTACAGGGTAGTCTTATCCTGTTTTCAAAGCTAATGATGGAACAATTTCCTTGAAATTCGAGATTGATTGGTCATCTTAAGATGATTTGCTAGCAAGTTACAACACCAAAGCTTTACGTGTCATTTTCAATGGATGTGATATAGAGCAAATCAAGTTGATTTCTTCGTGTGAAACTGCCAAAGAAGTATGGGAAATCCTTTAAACTCATGTCGAAGATTCAGGTGATGTTAAGCGTAATAAACTTGTGTCTCTTTCTACTAGATTTGAAAAATTACACATGGATGAAGATGATTCACTTTCTTATTTTTATACAAAATTATGTGACATTGCTAACGAGTCTTTTGCTCTTAGTGAAATTATTCCTGAGGCTGTTATTGTGAGAAAAATTATCAGATCACTCTTAAATCGTTTCAGCTTAAGATCATTGCAATTGAAGAAAGCAAGAAACTTAACACCCTAAAGGTGGAAGACCTGATGAGTTCTCTGTGAAATGACTTTGAAACATAAAAGAAAGGATGAGTCCATTACTTTCAAATCTATCCAAAAGATTGAGGAATATGAAGGTGACAGTCTTGTCCTACTGACGAAAAATTTCAAAAAATTCTTAAGGAAAGTAGGCAAGTCATCAAAGCCTAATTCCTCCACATCCAAATCCTCCTAAGGTAAGTCTTCCTCTAAATTTTTTGATTCTTTTAATAATAAGGGTGTTAAGCGTAGGGAATGTGGCGAATTTGATCATATCCAATCCGAATATGCTAACGCTCTTAAACAAAAATCAAAATCATGTGCCACACCAGTGAGTGATGAAAAGTCTGGCGGCAGCCAAGATAAAGATGACAATAATATAAGTAATCATGTTGCTTTAACTGCCTCTTTGTAATCAGGCTCACGTTTGAAATTACAAGAAGTTGCAGGTTCTGTTGCAATAGAGACTGTTTGTTACAACAATATTGCTGATGTCAATGATGTTGCAACACAATTTAAAACCAGAGGAAACATAACTGAATTTAGTTCTAATAATAATGATGATTCAGAGGTAGATGAGGAATCACTTAGAGAGGTATATGAAAAATTGTACTCTTATTAGTTAAGACTTTAGGCTGAAAACCGAAACTTGGTAAGTTCCAATTTTGAGTTACATAATTTTATAGAAAATTCAATAAAAAGATTGAAAGAATCAGAATTACAAGTTGAAGAAATTGAAAGAAGTTTCTTTTGAGCTTGATAGAACTATAAAATCTCTTAAAATGCTCAATTCAGGTTCTTTTCAATTGGATCTTATTTTATTATCTGGAACATTTTTTGGTGATGTTACTGAACTTCATTTTATAGGTGAATATTCAGGAACAAAAACTATTTTTGTGAGAGGAAAATTAGTTTATGCTCCAGCCAATACATCTGCTGTTGCAACAGCAAGATCAAAAAATATTTCACCACCTGTCAATACACATGCTATTGTAACAGCAGGATCTCAAACAACAATGAGATGTTGTATTGGTTTTGTGCCTATTGTTGCAACAATAGGAAATTTTGTGATAATAGAAAACTTGTCCATGTTGTTGCGGATCTCGATTAACATTAAGAAGTGGTCTTGGTTTTGTATCGTCTGTAGGATCAACAGATATATACAACAAACCTATTGCAATAATAGATTCGTCCACGACAATCAAAAGTAAGAAATTCATACCCACTTGTCACTTTTGTGGAATTAAAGGTCACATAAGGCCTAGATGTTTTATAATGATGAGTTTTTTTGAAAATAATTACTTTAAAAATTCATTTATAGATTCTCTTCTAAGAAACATACTAAGACCCAAAATTGATTTGAAAAATAATTCCAGAATAGTATGGGTAAGAAAGTCAGATCTTAATTATTTTGCTTCTCTTTTATGTCTGAGAATCAGTATTACTAACTCTTGGTATTTTGATAGTGGATGTTCCAGACATATGATAGGTGACAAGACCATTCTGTCGAATTACAAACCTGTTTCTAAGGGTGTGGTGACCTTTGACAATGGAGTCAAAGGAAGAGTTCCTGACATAAGAACTCTTGACATTGACGGATTTCCTAATTTGAAGAAAGTGATGCATATAGAGGGACTTAATCCTAATTTAATTAGCATTAGTCAATTGTGTGATTTGAACTTACATGTTAGGTTCACCAATAAAAAGTGTCAATTTTTGGACACTTCAGGTAAGTGCATTTTGGAATGGGATAGATCTTTAGATAATTGCTATACTTTATCTTAGAGGGAGGATCGTGTGATGATGAATAAAAGAAGATTAGCCAATTTATTGATTGAGAGAGGCTACAAAAGAGAGAGAGTAAACAAAATATTTTGTTTTTGGAGTTATCATTGCTCAAATTTGTGAGAATGAAATTGTGTTTGTTTTAACTTTTCAATCTAGAGTTCAAGTTTTTATCAATCATTTCATTAGAGATTTAGTTAAATCCAAAACAATTGCTTTGGATTTTGTGGAAACAGAAAGACAGCTTGGTGATATATTCACTAAAGTCTTTGATTTTGTGAGGTTTGATTTCCTAAAGAAAGACTTGGGAATTTGTTCTTTTTCTTTTAATTTTATTTTGGCCAAGAATTGCATAAATTATCCTTGTATTTTTATTTGGAGAAATCTTACGATCTTAGAAAGAGTTAATTTGTTTTTTCATAACTTTGATTGTTTAATTAAACTGATTTTGAGATTTTTGGAATTTGAATTTCTCATTGCATAGGATAAATTGAATAATCTAGATTGGATTTTGACTGACAAATATTTGAATGATCTCTTCTGTTAAAATATTGTATTTACAAGCATCATAAATAGAAAAAGTTACCTAACACTGAAGAGTGAAAGCTGTCTATGAGTAATTTGGTAACAAAATATGTAGAGGATAATCTGCCGTGTGAAAATGGCTATCTCAGCAACTAGAGTGAAAGCAGCTATTTATGTGAAAATAAATGTACTGAAGATTATATTAAAAAATAAAAATATATAAAAAAAATAGATGCAACATAATTTATTGTATGTGAAAAATGGAAGAAATTTCATGAGATAAAGAAAAAGATTTTTTAGTCATTACTCAATCCAGCTCATTCAGTAAGTCCTATAATTCAGAAAATTAATTTGGAAAAAATTTTAGAAGGGATTTTGTTTTAGAATCACTTTTATGTTTAGAATAAATTTGCTAATTCTCTTATTTTTAGTTTATTCTATTTAAAAATATTGGAGATTTTTGTCATAATTTGGCCAGCTTTTCTATTTTTCATACTCTTTGAGTAAATAAAGAAAAAAAGATGTGCTTTTAGTTTTATATTTGCATATTATTATCATTGTTGCAACAATGCTTCCAATGTTTTTGTTTTGGTATTAGCAAGAATCTTCTGAATTTTTTATTTTCCTAAAATCATTTTTTCAGGATTTTGTGCATATATGACACGAAATAGATTTTCTTCAAATCATAGCCCTTGTTCCTTTGGCTATGTCTTAATTCTTTCTTCTTCTTTCTTTACAACATTTTCTCTCTCCAGTTCTACCTACTGTTTCTTATAGGTTGAAAGGCAAAGAAGTTGTTGAACCACCTATTGCAGCAGCTGCCAAATCTAAAAAGAAGATAGTTATTGCCAAGAAGTCTTTACTTGCTGCAACACCTTCTATTGTGGTATCCCAAGATTCTATAGAGATGGAGAATTTGAAAGCTGGTCAAATTAAGTAGACTAAGCGACTGGAGGCTATTGAAAGAGTGCAAAAAGAGATTCTTGACCAGTTGACAACCGTCTTCACTAATCAATCAGTTGTTGCTCCTCATCTTTCTGGATTTTCCCATCCTGGAGTACCTGTATCTCTACCTGTTGCAACAAGTTCAGAAATGCAAGCCAAGAAACGATACAAGAAGACATAACTTTGATCTCATTGTTTACTTTGTAGGAACTTATTGCATGGACCTTTCTCTATTTTTTTCCAGAAACTAGATTTCATTTATTTTGGATTTAAGACTTTATGTTTGGTTTGTTATTTTGTTACTTTAGCTCTCTTTTGACAAAAAATGGGGAAATCATGAGAATTTTCTGGTTATTTTGCTTGGAGATTAAGAGATATTATTTTTAAGGGGTGTTTTATATGATTTATATCACATTCTTAGTATTGTGATTTTCAGGGGGAGCAAGTTGTTATCGATGAGGACATTTAACCATTTATGTTTATAATTTTTCCAAAAAGATGCCAAAGAAGAGATTGTTAGGTCAAAAAGGTTGGCATTCTAAATAGCAAAGTTTTGAGAACTCAAGTTGGTAAAAACGAAAAAGAAATTGTTACAACAAGTCTAAAGTTGTTACAACAAGTGTTGGTTTTACAACAATCGAAACTTGCATTTTTCTTTATATGGAAACCTCCTAGAATGTGCCAAAACGTGTTTTGTTTCTATATTTGATGATTCTAGTGATAATATAGGTGAAATATAAATAAAATTTCATATATATCTAGTTAGGATATTTTCTTTTCAATTTTTAATCAATGCCTTTTATATTTACCATATATATCATTGATTATTTCCTCATTCTTTTGTCTTTGATTGATATCTGATTACCTCTTAATATTCAATGAATTTGGATAGGTTTCTGAAGTAAATTCATAAGGATTTTCATCCTTAATTATTTCTAGAAATTTGCTTATCAATTAATTAAGTTTCCTTTAGTTAATTGATTTGATAAGTTATTGTGATCATATTTTCTAATCTGTTATAACAACTTCGGATATTTAAAGAAAGATGGGTTAATTTTCTTAAATCTTTACTTTTGATTGTTATTAATTGAGATATGATTTTCTAGATTAATTATCAATCTTTAGCAGATTAAATGAAGATTTCTAGCTGTTCAAAATGTATCCAAATTGAATCAAAGGAACAGTCATGAATCTAGATATTTTCCTAGTAATTGTTCAAAAAGTTATTGCAACAACTTTCTGGCTAATTACAATATTTAATGAAAAGATTTTAATTTCATTATTAAATCCTTCCTTACTTGATTTAAGCCTATTTATACTACAATGGACGAACAAGGGGGTTGAAAATCACCTATAAAAGCTAATCTACTCTAAGAAATTTTTGATGTACTTCAAAGAGAAAAATACATTATAATAGAGCTTCTATTTGTGCCCAAACTATGAGAAAAAGAGAGCTTCTATAAAAAAAGATTTGGGAGTTTGTTTTTTTATGAGCCTTGAATATTCTTAGAGTGATTAGCTCTAGAAAATTCACTTGAGATTAATAAAGTCCTTCGAGAGAAGAGTTGGGTATTCTTCGGGAGAAGATAGGTTCTAGTGCATAGGAAGGAGTCCTAGTGTGTTGAACAGAAAGCACGCTGTAACAGAGAAGATTGATCCAGCCATTGAAGAGAGTTCAAGAGTTTGGAGTCAAGTAAGACGAGTGGAGCTCACTGAACATATTGAGAGAAGAGTCAAACACGGTGCATCAAGATTTGAGGGAGTCTTTCTTGTTTAAGTCATTGGTGTTTGTACTTTAAAATTTTCTACTAATATATTTCTTTCTCTGGGCGTAGTCCCATAGAGTAGGTTATTGAAAAATAATCGAACCATGTAAAAATCTCTCGTCTCATTTATTTTCTTTTGATTTCATTATTGTGATTATTTTGCTAATAATACACTTTTAATATTTCAGTATTACAACAATAATAATATGACTAACTGTTGCAACAACAGCAAAACTTATCTAATTGTTGCAACAACAACGACAACCAGTTTTAAATTTGTTTATTTCAAATAATAAATTAAAAAATTGGTATGCCTATAATTTTGAATCCTTCACCCTCTTTCTAGTATGAGTTTTTCTCCTTCTTTTTTTTTTTTCTATTTTTGGTTTTTTTGTCCAATAACTCCTTATTTTGGGATAATAGTTTCTCACCTAGATCTAAATCTTGTGTGGGTTTAGAGCAAGTTGAGATATGTAGTAGTTTGTGTTATTTTTAGTTTATTTTTTTTATTTTGGTGTAGTTGTCCTTTAGATATGTATTAATTTTAATTCAGATCTGGAAAGGTAATTACTTTAGTGTATTAGAGTTCTCTCTTCTAGTGAGTCAATCAGAGTTGTCAATTCAGATTATGAAGAATCAAGAAGAGTCATTGAAGTGTTCTATTTTACCCTTAGACATTTTCTCAAAGATCGTCGTTGGAATCACTAGTATCCTGAGATCTACAAAGGAGTTGTCATCTTCGAGCTTTTGAATCAATTTCCTAATTCTCATTGTAAGAAGTTATATATAACTCAATTAGCTATTGTAGCTGGCTATTTTAACGTTTATGTGAGTTAAATGAAATTATTTTGCTTTTTTTAAAAAAGGAAAAAAAAATAGCCAATTAATTAATGTAATTTCCTACCATAGTTAAATTATTAAACTAAGAAATCAAGAAAACAAAGAAAAAGAGAAAAAAAATTCTTTAACTTACCCTGCAAGTATAATTTGAAACGTAAGTAAGGGGATAGATACGTATATCTATGTTATGCTCCTTATAACTTTCTCTCCAACTTAGGCCTCTCATCCTCTGTTTTACTTCATTTCCAACTCTATCATCTAAACCATCTCCTAAACTAGTACCTTATATGCTTTTGAGAGGTCCCAAAACCATACTCTAATGTCTCAAACCTCCATTAAAATACTCTAATTCTTACTCCAACATCCAACTCTCGTCCTAATTTTGCAACTTTCATGCTTTTGTCTACCATAATTCACCTAATGAAACTTGAATTATCATATACAAAAAACAATTAACTCAAAAATACTAGCAATTGCAAACAAAAATCATGACAAAAAAAAAAGAGAGAAAGAAAGAAAATCAAAACCATAATTTTTAGATTGTTAGGAGATCAACTTTGCAGAAGCGAAAATACACAACTAAAATACAAGTTTAGAAAATTTGGATAAAATGAAAAAGATAAGGTACACAAAAGAATTAATATAGTTTACCCAATTTAGGCTACATCCACGGACAAGATTGTGAAGAATTTCACTATAAAAAAGAGATTATAACTTACTTTTCTCTAAATATAAAGAGAGAATAAATGAACTTCTCTTTCTTGAAATAGCAAAAAACACTCTCTCTAAATAATTTAAGAGAAAATAAGTGGGATAATAAGAAGAATTCCTAGGCTTGAATTCTCTCTTAGAAAGGAAGAGGAATAAGAATGAGATGTAAAACAAGTGATGAAGCCTTCTATATATATAGAACTTGAAAGGTGGTATAAATAAGTGAAAACATCATTTTTTATAGTTGCTATTATGACTGCCCTTTTTACTATTATTATTACGGCTGTCATTTTCACTGTTGCTATTTCAGCTGGTTGGTGAGCATTTTTTTTCTTCCTATAATGTGAACAATAACTGCAAAAATTTGGTTGGTGGTGCCATAATTTTTGATTTGTTCAGTATTCTCCTACTTGAAGTCTTGATTTTAATCATGTTTTCACACTTGGCAAATCTCTATTTTCTTTGCTTGTCAATTATTCATGCTGCTTACGTATCCGCTAGGCGATATGATGATCTACACCATTGGAACTTGTCAATGTTGATTAGTTTGATTAAAGCATCTACTAGGTTCTCCTTGGTATGAATCTTCTTCATGTTCAAACTTTTATCTTCTACAACTTCTCGAACAAACTAATATTGAATACCTATGTACTTTGTCCTAGAATGAAAGGTTGGATTCTTTACAATGTGAAAAGCACTATGACTGTCACAAAATAGAGGAATCTTTTCTTGTTTGTGCCTGAGCTCCTCCAATAATCTTTGAACCCAAATAGCTATTTTGCGATCTTGTGTAGCTACCATGTATTCTGCTTTTGTTGTAGATAAAGTCATAATAGTTTGTAGTTTTAAAATCCAGCTTACAGCTTCTTCTACAAGAGTAAACATATAGCCTGTAGTAGATTTTTATTTGTCAAGATTACCAGTAAAATCGGAATTAACATACCATTTGACAATAAAATCTGATCATCCACAATATAATGCAGTATTTAAGGTTACTTTGATGTACCTCAGAATTCTTTTCATAACATTGTAATGTCTAGTCTTGTATATATCATAGCGAACATTAGGCTTCCCACCGCTGATGCATACAGTATTCGAGATATCTCTATCCTCTCTACTTCTTTGCTAGGATACATCCTAGAGAATAATTTGAAGTTAACAGGAAGTGGGGTAGAAATTGGCTTACAATCTTGCATATTGAAGCGTCACAAGAGTTTCTTCAAATAATTCTTCTGAGAAAGCCAAATCTTCATGTTACTTCTGTCTCAATGAATTTGCATCCTTAGAATCTTGTTTGCTGGTCCCAAGTCCTTTATATCAAATTCCCTAACCAATTGTGCCTTCAATTCTTGTATTCTACCTTTGTTGGGGCTTGCTACCAACATGTCAACCACATATAACAATAAGATAATGAAATCACTATCTTTATCAAATCTTCTGAAGTATATGTAGTGGTCTGAACTAAGTCGGTTATATCCAAAGCTTATAATAAAGGAATCAAATCTCTTATGCCAATACTTTGGTGCCTGTTTGAGACCATATAAATATTTGTTCAACCTGTAAACCAAGTTCTTCTTACCTATTTTAGCAAAACCTTTTGGTTAGAGTAGATAAATTTCTTCTTCAAGTTCTCTATAAAAAAAGTAGTTTTCATATCTACCTGCTCTAGATGTAGGTCAAACATAGCATATATCACTAGAACTACTCTAACTTTTGTTAGTCGAACCACATGTGAAAATATCTCATTGAAGTCAATAGCTTCTTTCTGAGCATATCCCTTTAATTATTCATGAATCTTGAAAGACCTTAAAATGACATTAATATATAGTGTCCTTAACTATTCGGTGTTATCATCAACTCATAAATCATAACCTCTTATATACCAGAGTTCACCTCTAATTTTAGAGAGGCTAGTCTTTTAACAAATCAAAAGGCTACAATCCATGAAAGCAAGTCCAATCAAATATCAAGGATTAAGATCTACATGCTAAGAGCTAGTTTATGGTAATATAAGAATTAAGTTAAGGCACTCCAATTCTTTATATTACCTGATCCCATTCAATACACATAACTTATTTATGTTGTACTAATATTTCTATCAGACGTCAGACACTTTAATAATTTGAGATACATCATTCTTGTTGAGATAGACAAACATTATAATCTTTAGTAAATAAAGTATTCCATCTTTATTTACATATTGTGAACTAATTTATTTAGACTTAGATAAAGAAATAAGTCTCCTCATAATTAGCACTTAATCATATTTGTTTCTTTATATACAAATAAAGTTATGAAATCTTTTTTAGATAAATAAACTATTTAACAAAGATAATTTAGGGTAAATATCCCTGCAACCTAAATTGGGTGAACCACATTAAATCTTTTGTGTGCCTTATCTTTTTCATTTTACCTAAATTTTCTCAATTCGTATTTTAGTTGTGTGTTGTCACTTCCATAAAACTGATATACTAACAGTGGTATCAGAGCCATTGATTGGAGTACTATTCATATATATAGTACTATTCATGTGTATGATACTATTCATGTATACAATATTTTTTGCGTATATGGTACCGTCCATGTACAATGAAATAGTGGTAACTGAATAAATTGTGGTGAATAAAAATGGCAGCAAAATTTGATATTGAGAAGTTCAATAGGAGTAATTTCTCTTTATGTAAAATAAAGATAAAGACAATCTTGAGAGAAGATAATTGCCTAGCAGCAATTAAGGAAAGGTCAGTTAAGATTACTGATGATAAAAGTTGGGACAAGATAGATAGCAATACTGTCACTAACTTATATCTGACGCTAGCAAATAGAGTTCTATCAAGTATTAAAGAGAGGAAGTCAGTCAAGGAGATATGGGATATACTGACAAAGTTGTATCAGACTAAGTCACTTCACAACAAATTTTCTTGAAGAGAAGGCTTTACACCCTTTGAATGGCAGAATCAATAACGGTGACCGACCACCTTCAGACCTTCAACACTTTATTTTCACAGCTCACAGCAATGCAACATAAAATAAAGGATAATGAACATGCATAAATCTTACTTCAGAGTCTACTTGATTCGTATAATCAACTCATCATAAATATGACCATCAATGCTACAACTCTAATTTTTAATGATCTTACAGCTACTGTTCTCGAAGAAGAAAATCAGCACAAGAACAAAGAAGATAGATTGGCAAGTACATAACAAGCAAAAGCTTTGATAATGAGAGGGAGATCAACGAAATGTGGCTCTAATGAGAATCAGAGTCATGGTGGATCAAAGTTAAGAAGTAAGAAGAATATCAAGTGTTATCACTGTGGCAAAAAAAGACACATTAAAATGGAATGTTGGCAGCTCAAGAAGAATGGAGATTCTAGAGGGAAGGACCCCGAGTCATTTAATATTCTAGAGAACATTGCAAGTACTTCAGATGACAGAGAAATCTTGTACAGCGAGACAAAAAAAGTTTCTAAGGATAGAAGATAGCTTACTGATGTTTGGTTAGTAGATTTGGGAGTAACATGGCACATGACTTATCACAGATAGTGGTTTCACACATATGAATCTGTCTTTGAAAGATTTGTGTTCATAGGTAAAGATCATGCCTTAGAGATCGCTGGGATTGGTACCATCAAGATAAAGATGTACAGTGGCATTGTTCGTACTATTCAAGAGATGCGACATGTGAAAGTCCTGAAGAAACATTTATTGTCTTTGGGACAATTACATAAATTTGGTTTCAAAATTCGTATTGAGAATAGGATCATGAAGATAATCAAGGTCATGCTTATGGTAATGAAGGCAGAGAAGATCTCAGAATCTATACATGCTTAAAAGAGATACATTGATGGAAGTGGAGGCATCAGTTACTTCAACAAATTCTAGAGAAGAATCAATGATGATGTGGCATCGTAAGCTCAGCCATACATTAGAACGAGGTTTGAAGATTCTCACTGAATGGAGGATGCTTCCTGGTCTCACGAAGGTCTCTTTACCCATTTGTAAGCATTGTGTCACAAGAAAATAGCATACATTAAAGTTTAGCACATCCACTTTTAGAAGTAAAAAAGTTCTAGACTTGGATATTTTGCAAGCACCGATGATGTCCCTAGAAGGAGCTTGAAACTTTGTATCTTTTATTGATGATTACTCTAGAAGATGTTGGGTGTACCCTATCAAGAGAAAGATAGATGTGTTTTCAAACTTCAAAATATTCAAAGTACGCGTAGAGCTTGAATCTGAACAGGAGATCAAGTGTTTGAGGACGAACAATAGAGGAGAATATAAAAGCGATGAATTTGATAACTTTTGTTAACAAGAAGATATCAAAGGTAGTTCATGGTGGCATACACTCCTTAAACAAAAAGGAGTGGCAAAGTGGATGAATAGAACCTTGTTAGAAAGAACAAGAGCAATTTTGAGAGCTGCAAGTCTACACAAGACATTCTGGGCAAAAGTAGTCAAAACCACTTATTATGTAATCAATCAATCTCCATCAAGAGCGATTGATTCGAAGACACTAATGGAGATGTAGACTAGTAAGCCAGCTAATTATTCTCGCTTATATACATTTAAAAGTCCTATGTGCGTGTTTTACAATGCTTAAGAAATCACAAAAGTATGTAGTCTTGGGATATACTGATGGAGTCAAGGAGTATCGCTTATGAGATCCCATTGCCTATAAGGTTGTCATCAGCAGAGATGTGATATTTGTAGAAAATAAACTGCAAGAGAAAGGAGACGATGGCAAACCAGAAACTACTATAGTTCAAATAAAAAAGAATGCTAAAGATTTAGATTCTTTTGAAGCAGTACCAGAGCATAAAGTAGAAGAACAAGTCGAGGAAGAGGTTTCTGAAATCCATCCGTCAACTCATGATAGAAGACCACCAGCATGACACTCGGATTATATCACTGAGAGCAACATTATATATTACCTTCTAATAGAGGATGGAAGGCCGACAACTTTCTATGAGGCTATCAAAAGCCCGAATGTATCCCTGTGGATGATAGCAATATAGAAAAAGATTGAAGTCCTTCACAAGAATAAGATATGGGATCTTATTTCACTACCACAAGTAAGGAAAGCCATTGGCAACAAATAGTCTACAAGATCAAGCATGATAGCAATGATCAAATGGAGTGGTATTGGGTGAGATTAGTGGTAAAGGGATATGCTCAAAAAGAATATATTAACTTCAACGAGATATTTTCAACTGTGGTTTGATTAACAATAGTTAAAATGGTTCTAGCGATGTGTGCTATATTTGACTTACATCTAGAGTAGCTAGATGTGAAAACTGCTTTTCTTCATGGAAAACTTGAAGAAGAGATTTATATGCTCCAACCAGAAAGTTTTGCTGAAACAGGCAAAGAGAACTTAGTTTGCAGGTTGAACAAATCTCTATACGATCTCAAACAGGCGTCAAGGTATTGGTATAAGAGATTTGATTCCTTCATTATAAGTTTTGGATACAACAGACTCAGTTTAGACCATTGTACATAATTCAGAAGGTTTGATGAAGATAATGATTTTATTATCTTCTTATTGTACGTGGTTGACATATTGGTAGCAAGCCTCAACAAAGGTAGAGTTCAAGAATTAAAGACACAGTTGGCTTGAGAATTTGATATGGAGGACTTGGGACCAGCAAAAAAATATTCTAAGGATGCAAATTCATTGAAATAAAGGTAATAGGAAGATTTGGCTTTCTCAGAAGAATTATATGAAGAAAATCTTACGACGCTTCAATATACAAGATTGTAAGCCGATTTCCACCCCACTTCCTATTAACTTCAAGTTATCCTTCGGGATGTGTCCTAGCAATGAAGTAGAGAGGATGAAAATGTCTCAAATATCGTATGCGTCAGTAGTGGAAATCCTAATGTTCACTATGATATGCATAAGACTAGACATTACATAAGCAGTAGGAGCAGTTAGTCGGTATACGGTGAATCCTAGTAGAGAGCATTAGAATGCTGTGAAGAGGATTTTGAGGTACATCAAAGGAACTTTAGAGGATGCATTATATTACAGAGGATCAAAATTTATTGTCAGAGAATATGTTGATTCAAATTTTACAGGTAATCTTGATAATCTATGTGTTTACTATTATAGAAAGAGTTGTAAGTTGGGTTTCGAAACTGCAAACAATTATAGCTTTATTTACAATAGAAGCAGAATACACGTTGGTTGTACAAGCTTGCAAAGAAGTTATTTGGGCTCAAAGGTTATTGGAGGAGCTCGAGTATAAATAAGAAAAGATTCCTACATTTTGTGACAGTCAGAATGGCTTTATATTGCAAAGAATCCAGTCTTTCATTCCAGAACAAAGTACATAGGTGTTCAATATCACTTTGTTTGAGAAGTAGTAGAGGATAGAAGTATAGACATGAAGAAGATTCGCATCAAGGAGAACCTAGTAAATGTTTTAACTAAACTAATCAATACTAACAAGCTCCAATATTGTAGATCCTCACATGGCCTAGCAGATACGTAAGCAGTATGAAAAATTGGCAAGCAAAGAGAAGAGAGATTTGAGATTTATCAAGTGTGAAGACATGATTAAAATCAAGTTTTCAGATGGAAGAATGTTGAACAAATTAACAATTACAGCTCACCAACCAGCCGCAATATGAATAGTAAAAAAGTCAGTCGTAATAGGAATAATGAAAAGGTCAGTCGTAATAGTAACAGTAAAAAAGATAGCCACAATAACAATAGTAAAAAAGATAACCATAATAGCAATAGTAAAAAGAATAGTCTTAATAACAATAGTGAAATGTGGTGTAACACTACCTTTCAAGTTCTATAAATACAGAAGCTTCATCACTTGTTTTGTATCCTATTCTAAATCGTATTCCTTTCTAAAAGAGAATTTAAACCTAGGAATTCCTCTTAGTGTCCCACTAAGTATTTTCTCGTATTTCAAAAGAGAGAGATTCATTTGTTCTCTTCTTATATTTAGAGAGAAATTGTAATCTCATTTTTTATAGTGAAATTTTTCTTATTCGTAGACGTAGCCTAAATTGGGTGAACTATGTTAAATCTTTTATGTGCCTTATATTTTTTATTTTACCCAAATTTTCTCAATTCATATTTTAGTTAAGTGTTGTCACTTCTGCAAAGTCGATATACTAACAAGAACATTAAAGCAATTCTTAGAGTTTCTTGGCTCCAAAGACATCAACGACTTTAACGACAAGTCGTCTGTTACGATGTCTCTTCTCACCTCTGACACTGCTTCCTCCTCTTCTCATCAAACCGAAGCCACCTCTGACACTGCTTCCTCCTCTTCTCATCAAACCGAAGCCTTAAAGGCTCCAATGGACACGTTTGAAAACAGATCTTTGGCACGGCCTCAGTTTTCATCGGTGAACGCCTTATGGGTTGATAATAGCTTCCAATTGGTACCTTCCTTCAAAGAGATCACCGACAGCATCTACAAATCCCCAGTGGAAAATGTCGATTTTTGCACTATGGTAAAACTTTTCTATTAATTAATTTAACAATGGTATTTTATTGCAGGCCACATTTATTTTTCAGATTTCATCAGATTATATATTTTGAATGTCCATACTGTCCAATATATAGACGAAACATGCCAATAAATACGACAGATTAGCATATATAAACATCGCATTATGTAGTTTGTCTTCGGTTGTAAGTCTATCAAAGCATGCGGATATTTAATTGTATATTTGTGTTTAAAAACACGTACGCATATGGGTTTAGCAATAACAAACATATATATATATATATATATATATACACATCTCAGATTTCGGTGTCTTGAATTTGTACTTTTTGTGGTTAATATATGCACAAGCATGTAATTTATAAGCTGTATAATTAAAGATGGTGCGCAGTCATTTTACTTATTATATGACCTAATACTCAATTATCCTTTCTATATAGGCAGAGCAAGTGAAAAAAAGGGAAAATTCATGGGTAAAGAAGGAGACAAAGGGGCTAATTAAAGTCCTCTTGCCACCACTTGTAGTATTGGAACTGCCGCTTTGTCTTGCAAATGCATTATATTTCAAAGGAGCTTGGGAAGACGCCTTTGATGCCTCCATGACTTCAGACAAATTTCCACCTTCTTAACCGAAAAACTATCAAAGTGGCTTTCATGATTAGTGAAGATGTGTGTACCGTTCTTATGCATCCTTTGATGATTATAAGGTTCTCCAGTTCCCTTATCAAAGAGGTCAATGCACCAACAAACAATACTCTATGTACTTTTTTCTCCCTCATAGAAGAAAAGGACTACAAGATATGATGAAAAAGTTCATTTCCGATACAACAATGCTTCAACCCAAGTGTTTACATCTGATAGAAGTTGAACTTTCCCATGTGTGGATTCCAAAGCTGAAATTCTCGTATTGTGTTGATACTACAGAGTTAATTAAAAGCAAGGGATTAGCGTTGCCTTTCAATCCAACTGGTGCTAATTCACAAACATGGTTAATGCTACCAACGTTTTTATCAATCAAATGCTTCACAAGTCCTATATTGAAGTCAATGAAGAAGGGACAGAAGCTGCTGCAGCCACCTTTGCTGACATTTATGTTGGTTATGAATAAGGGTCTGACCAGCCTCCTCCTCGTCCTAGTTTTATAGCTCACCACCTATTTATGTTCAGATCGCTGAAGAGTTCTCAAACCTCGTTATTTTCACTGGAGCACTACTTAATCCGACAAAGGAATAATCCCGTAGTAGGTAATCGAATTATTACCAAGATGTTTTTTGTCTCGTTACAATTTGCTAGTATTAATTTATCTTTTGCTAGAGTTCTTGAACGTCTTCCAAGTAACAAAAAACTCTATTAAAAGATACTACAATTTAAGTTTTGTTTAATATCCTATATTTAACATGTTGTTATATTTATCTTGTTTGATGACAAAATGAGTTAGTTCAAGTAGTAAAAGTACTCATTATTTAAGATCTCAATCCTAAATTTGAGTTATAATAGAGATAGATGTAAATGTCTATTATTCTAATAGGATAAGACGAATATCGAGTAGTAATAAATATTTTCTTTTTGTTTGCATCATGCCTTCTTTTTTTTTTTTTTGAGTGGGATCATGCCCCTTGTTAATTTGCTATTATTGTCTACTGTCCTAGTTTTTCTGACCAGTTTGTTACAAGACTCGGAGTAATTTTTTCTTTTGGTTTGTGTTCTATGTCATCTAAAATCGGCCTAAACTACTTGTAATTTCAGCTGGCAAGATTTTGCAAGATTAATTTCTTCTGCTAACAGACAATGAGAACTATTACTCTGTTTTTCCCCGAATAATCAAAAGAAATCTTCCTCTGTTTCTTTGTATGTTGTGTTTTATTTAGTTTCCTATGTTTTTGTCATGTGACATACGCCTTTTTCAGTGTCTATTTATATAATGATCATCTACCAAAAATTGACACACATTATCGTCCGCACGCATAACACATAAAGAAAGTGAATGAATGTATTGGCAGGGGATACTATCCCCATTCCTGGTTTAGTTCGTATACGCATAATGAATTGGTTATAATTTACAATCAAAGGGAAACTGGCGGAGTTCATATATATATATATATATATATATAAAGTCTTTTTGATTGGAAACCTTTATAATGAACATTAGTTTGATTAGAAGACTTTTATAACGAAGCAGGACTCGTTAGTTTTTATAGGAGGATTTTTTTGTGCTTTTATTTTAAGAAGTAAAAATTATTTCAAATAATTTATAAGTTTTTTTAGTCATCTGATCATCGTATAATAATGATTATCACATTTTGAATAGTAGAAGGAAAATAATAATAAATACANTTTTGTATTTTTACCAAGATTTCATGAACGTATATATATATATAGTTTCACATCATCAATACCACAGTAAATATGATTAAACCAACGTAGAAACGTGACATTATCAGAGACCTCTTCTGACTCATGTACATGGTACAATTATAGAGGGGAAGATAAGGAAACGAGAGCACCTTCACATGAAAGAAACATCGTGTATATATATATACATATATATATATATATAATATTCGAAGGACTAATTTTTATAATATCAACACATGGTATATAATTTGTCATCGTTTAATTAGTAGGTGTTGGTATAAAAAATTATACAAAATTTGAGATATACAGTATTATCCGATATATATATATATATATATGCTCCACTGACTGTAAAAGGGTGTAAAGAGACAAGTAATTTAGAAGCGAAAATCAGAAGATTGGCCAAGTGAACTTTTACAGTGGGCAATGGCGGCCTGGATTGAGTTTTCTCGGGCGAAAAACTTACCGGAATCATCGGTTGCAAAACCTTGGTGCATTGGAGAGGACTTTACCGAGCTAGGGCAGCTGCCCGTTTTTCTATTGGTGCGACTATGAGTGCTACTTGTCATGTTCACAGCTTCTAAAACTCCTCGGACTGCACCCAAATTTACGTCTAACGCTCTAGAACATTTGTGTTGATGATGAGAAGAGTATTTGATGTCGTTTATAGCATTGATATTGTCGTTGCTCAAGTACATTCCCTGATGATGGTGATGATGATGATCATAGTAGTAGTCAAGTGATTCTTTGGACGGTCTCGATCTCTTCAGCCTGTATCTGTCGTTGGCTTTGTTTTGATAGACGTTAAGGTGATCGCCACGTGATTTTGCGAATAATGAAGTGAGCAGCTTTCGTACTTTGGTAGCTCGAAACTTAATCATCAAGAACTTCACGATACCATGATTGTTATTGCCACTATCCGTTGCTTGTGTAATGCTTGATGCACTCCTTCGTTATTAATTTCGCATGAAATAAGAGGGGCAGTATAAATACATGATGGAATAAAAGAATAAATAATTGTGGGAAACTCCATATAATATGCTTCATAACACCCCAAATTTAGGAAATCAATGTTTCTCTGAAGAATATTATTTTGGACCAAATTAACCTATGTTAAAAACCATAAAAAAATAAAGAAGTTAAAAAAATAATCGAAATCAATGGGGGCATTTTTATGATCATTTTAGACCTCAAAACAGTGAGAGAGACATATTTATCGAACTACTGGTTTTGTTTATTCTTTTTAGACATATTTATTTATTCATTTATTTTCGGTAATAAATTAATCTTTTGTTGAGCTCTTGCTAAACGAGGATTGTGCTAGAAGAAATCTCTTTTCGGACTTTATATTAAAATATAAATGTTTTTTGTTTATTAATGATTCGTTATATTATTAAAATATAGATCAAAATACCTTATTAAAATGTAAAGTAATTTAGTATAATCAAAATATCATGTTAAAATATAATGTAGTTTAGTATAATAGTATAATCAAAATATTTCAGTGAGACTTAAGAATATAAAAAAGAATAATCCTAGCGTTTTTCTCGTTAAAACAGAAAGATGGGAAAATCGATGTCTACTCTGGAAATTTGATTTTCTTCACATGCATGCTTTTTTTTTTTCCCGACAAAACATGCATACCTTTTTTGAAATTTGATTTCTTTTCCCACCCAATAATTTTGAAGATCTTCCGCACCCTTTTTTTGTCTTTTACAACCTCTTGTTTTGTGTTAAAAAATTCACATCTAACAAAAGAATTTAATATTTTTTTCATGTAAAAGAATAGATAGACCAACTTTTGTTCTTGAGTTATTTTTTATGGTTCTAGAGAGACTTAATCTATTAAAATCATTAAACTTTAAAATACACTATACATTCATCTACGATTATGAAAACTCTAATTGACAAAAAATATTTTGATTTTTCCATAATTTTTCAGGGAGTGATTTGTTTTTATCGATTGTGTTTTTGAGGGGTGGATTAAGAAAGAAGAGTCTCGTTGATAAAAAGGACTCTAATTATTTAATATTACTTATGGTAGGACGAGAAAAATAATGGCAATTAATGCAGCCGATTAAATTGTCAATATAAATATATGCTCGTAGTAAGGAATTAATATAAATATTCGGTATTTTCTTTGGTAGATTGATATTCGGTAATTCATAATTAATTAAAATATAATAACACTACTAACCGCTATTTGGCTAATTGGCCATGAAGAAAAATAATCCACTAATTCATCGAAATCTAGAAAAAGGCTTGTATTTAGAGGGGAAAATCTCGTCAGTGTTTATATTAATACTGGTATACTTCATGAATTAAATTAATTTAGAATAATTCAAGAAAAAAATAATTTAGAATAAGAAATTGACAAGGTAAACAAATGTTGAATTGTCCTAGCTAAAAGATATTATGTATTCAAAAGTATATAAGAAAACATACACATAAAATGGAACTCAATAAATTAATCAACATAATGGTAAAAATTTTGTATTATTAAATTTTATTATGATGGATTATATTTTACTCACAAAATTCAAAGATTAGTAATCTGTTGCTGAATTATTAATTGGAATAATAATTCGGACTAACTTCAAATGATATGGTCTTTTTTTTAAATAATAATTTTTGGTGTATTGTCATTGATTTTAATTGACGAGTGGATCCCCTATATATAAAAACTTGATTGTAAGCACTCTTTTCATTTAGAAAATTCAACTTATAAAGTCTTTGTAACCTTTCAAACACGGATAGCCACATATATAGGTACGTAAGAAAAGTAAACTCACAGATAATAATATGTTTGTATATCATATAAAACAGCAAATGGTCAACCGGAAACCAAGAAATGAAATACCTAAAAAGAAAAAAAAAAATCAAAAGAAGGTATCAACATAAATGATGGTAAGTAGGACGGCCACGTGTAGAAATACCTGTTGTCGGCGTTGATCATAGCCAACTGCCTATGGCTATCTCGTTGAGCATGACGACCGTCAATTTCCTCGGCTGTCTCAGGCGGCGCCTCTAGACTGAAGAGTAACGTGTGAACGAGAGGGTTAAACGCCGGCAGCTGATCTCTCCGTCTCGAACTCTCGTACAAGCTAAATGACTCCGACGACCCGACAATTGCCGGACCCCGGCAAGTTCCGGTCGAAGAAGACCGCAGAGTGGAAGCCGATAAGCTTACAGAGGGCGACAAAGACCACGATGACGACGAAGAGATTGCCGATATGGCCTTAATTGCCGCCGCTTCATGAGGACAATTGGAGACATCGATGTTGTCGTGAACGTCAGGGACCGATGCAGGAAAGCTAGAAGAAAACGATATACGCAGGTGGTCTAAATTATCCTGAAGCCCTCGGTGGCCACCGGAGCCTTCGTCGTCGTCGACGGTTCGATTAGTCGTGGGATTGTCGAACGCAATTTCGATAAACGAATTCTCGTCGGTGTCGCTGTCCTTGTTGTGTTCTTGATCATTGTATTCGCCGTCGTCGTCGTCGGAGACAAGTGCTAGTGAGGAGGAGGAATACTTGAACTTGGAGCTGAAAGAGAAACTTTTGTTGGTGTCCAGATCTTGCATGGTGGTACTTTCCACTATTGAATTAATTAGAGGTTTAGGATTGAACCTGTAAGAAGCTAGCTAGCTTTATAGATATGATTTTGATCGGACAAGAGAGTTGGTCAAGTTCTGAGTTAAGGGATATATAACGAGACTTGTTAGGTGAGCAGGGAATAAGGCGAACCTACAATTGTGGCTTATATAGATCTTTTCATAATCATGATTGGATCGAGTTGGACTTAATGAGCGGATTATATTAGGAAAAAAAAAATGGGTACATTATTACACAAAATGGTATTTAGTGTCGAATAGCTAGTACTTTCTATCATTTGCGAGCCGCTCATTATCAATGTACACATTACTTGAAAATTGTTACAAAATAATGTGTTAGGGCTTTACTTAGGTACTATATCAAATTTGTGATTCCACTACGTAATTGGTAAAGTAGCTATGTTACCAATAGTGATGAATACTAGTATTTTTATGAACATACTATGTAATAGACCAATGTGCCTCTAAGCTTCATCGTACTTAATGATAAAATGATTGGATTTCAAGATTATTGATAATCGTATATAGTAGTGAGACTTTGATATCATGTGGCGAAAGCATTTATAAAAATGATACACAAAAAATTATCCTAATTAACCTTCTACCGTTCTATTTACTTGCCCACGAATACTAGAAAGCAGACATAAAATTTTGTTGATTCAATGAAACCATACCGAAAATTGGGAACAAAGAGAAACTTTGAAATTTCATTCATAATTAAATTGAGACTAATCTAATTACGCTCACTTTGGGCTTAAATTAAGAATATCAAACCCTGAAAGTAAATAAGAAAATGATATGTGTTTAAAAATTAAAATTGATAGCGCAGTCAAGCCGAATAGGACCCAATCCTAAATTTTCTATAAAAAGTTACTAAAAACAATTATTTTTCAAAAAAATTAAAAATTTGAAGGCCGAAATAAAGGAATTTTGCTGAAAAAAAGGGCCTATATAGCAAAGCTGGTGAGTATCGATCATTGACCATTGACGCATGGTGACTGAATATCACGAAAATCTGACACTTCAAAAATCCCCTGAAATCCCAAAAAATGCTAGGTCGGAATCCCCTCAATAATTCCATTAATGCTCCAATAATTCCACATCAGAATTCCGCGGAAAAGTATATTTTCGAAAAGAAATTAAGTCAATTTATCCGTTAAACTTAATTACAACCGAAAATAAAGATGGTACTCGGATTATATGAGGATGTTTCATACTGATTTGTTAAAATAATATATTAAACCATGGAGACATCTCGTCAATTGTAGGATTAATAAAGTCTGAAATGCTTTAATTTCTAATATTTCCGCAACTAATTATCAGCATAAGAGTACAGGGATCACAACAAGTAGTTTTTTAAAAATTGTTTAAATTACGAATTATCAAGAAAAGAGGGATGGAAGTGAAAAAAAAAACAAATATATTAACGTACATGTACACTTCAATTAATTATGTATAACCCAACGGCTAAAAAACAAAAGTAGAAGCGATGGTTGGGATGTCTCACTATCAATCATGGAGATCGATGAACCCCTTGGTATGGTACTAATTGCGTAAGAGCAAATAAATATTGGTGCAAACTGAGAGGGTGACAGGTCACCGTTCGTAAGTCATCAATTCGGACTCGCAATAAAAGTAGCATGACGGTATTACTTAATTTAATGCCAAATTGTCGTCTTAATTTCTTCTAATTAAAGAAATATGTTCCTTGTTTTAAGCCTTGAAAATACGTTGAAGTTGGATTAATTTGTTCATTATTTTAAGCCTCACCTGCCTAGTAAAAGACAAAACTCAAAGAATATGAAAATATATTATTGGGAGGACTTCATTGGTATCCTGACACGGTCCAAAGGACGGTGCTTTGGTAACATACTAACATTATCATAAACGAATCAAATCCTGGCCAAATAGATGCAAATTTGTTAGCATTCATTTCTTAATTATGTGATCCTCACTATATTTTAACATTTGTTCCTCACGAACGACGATATATATGGACCCCACATAGTTTATTTCAAACGCCTAAGAAATACGAAAGATATCATATCCAGTTTCTATACCGCAACCATATTAAAAGAAGAATATTGGCTTCGATTTTCTTCTTTTTAGTTCCTCTCCTTCTAAGTTGACACTACTAAAAATATTTATTATTACGGAAAATGTACGGACGTGCCGTGATAAACGAAGGCAATATTACGGTACCTAAGAAGTGCCATAATATCCAATATTTAACGGCGCCTAAGAAGGGCCGTGATATCCAATCTTTAACAGCGCTCATAAGGCACTATAATAAACATACCACGGCGCTTTTTAAGCGCCGTGATAAAATACCACGGTACCTAAAAAACGCCGTGGTATCTCTTCTTTAATAGCGCCTTCTGGGCACTAAGGTAGGGGCCCTATATAAAGAACCCCAAAACAATCGTCCAACAGTAGACAACTCGCTCTTCCTCTTCACTTCTAGTCGCGGCTAACAGTCTCCCTCTTCCACCATTTTCACCATTTTCTCCGGCAAACAAGGTATATTTAAGCTTTTAAACTCGTTTTTGTCACTAAAATTAGATTACACATTATCGTAATCATGATTTTGACCAATTATTTTGTAGAAATTTCATGTTTTAGGTTATATTCGAAAGAGTTTATATTTGGAACCCTAATTTATCAAATGTGAATATCTTGAGTATATATTGATAATTTTTACTCTTGTAATGCCGAGTTCGACTATTTATTTACTAGAAATCTTATTTTTTGGTATGTTTTGCTATTTTAGTGCAAATTAATACGAATTTGTTATTATTTTGTTGCTATTTTTTTATTTATTTTAGGTGAAATGTGAGTTGAATTAGTTGTAAAAAGTTTCAAATTGAAAGTGTGCTATATGAATTTATACCAATTTCATGTTTATTTACTAGAAATCATATATTAGGTTATACTTTTTAATTTCCATCCTTAGTGTCAATTAATCCAAATTTATGCAATTTTAATTGAATATTGTGTAGTTTTTAAAAAATTTACATATTCAATGTTTTTAATTGAGTGAAGTCATGTGGAGTTGATCATTAATTGCAAAAATTTAAAATTGAGGTAGATTCTCTCAATTTCTACAAATTTTATGTTAGATACTTAGTACTACTTAATTTGGATATGATCAATTTTTTAGTTGTCAAAATTCTTATTTTGCATATATACTTATTTTAAAATTATGAATTTTCAAATTTAAAGTATTGTGGATTATAGATGTTTAATTTTATTTATCATTTTAATTTGCGTATAGGTTTTAATAGAAGTTAAAGTATTTAGATTACTTGTGAATTAGCAAACTGAGCAAACTGACGTATGTTTTCTCAAATTTTTATTGTACTTAATTTAGTTAGATTTTGATATCAATTGTTTATTTTTATTTTTATTTTTTGTTTTTCAATTGTGCTTAGAATGAATAAGGAACGGATATTAGCGGATAGACTATCGACTGAATATATAAAGGGAGTTGATAGCTTTTTGGAGTTTGCTATTGAAAATGTCAAAGATTCTAATTTAATTCCATATCCGTATATTAAATGTGAAAATTTTCAAAAGATAAGTATTAAAAAGATAAAAGAATACTTATATTTCAATGGAATAGGATCAAAGTTATAAACAATAGATTTGGCATAGTGAAAAGGTTCCAATTACCGGATTTTCGTCAAAGAAGAGTATAAGAGATGATTATGAGTTAGATTTAAATGATGATTTTTTTGAAATGATTGATGATGCACAGTATGAAACAGATGTAGATTCTATTAAGTTTCAATCATTACTTAATGATGCTGGGAAACTGATCTATCCGAGTTGTACGAAATTTACAAAGTTATCTGCATTATTGAAATTGTATAATTTGAAAGCAAGACATGGATGAAGTGATAAAAGTTTTTCAGACTTGTTAGTTTTACTAGGAGAGATATTGCCGAATGATAATAAGATGCCACCTTCTTTTTATGAGGCCAAAAAGACTTTATGCTCATTGAGTATGCAATATGAGAAAATTCACGCTTGCCCAAATGATTGTATTTTATATCGAAAGAAATTTAAAGAGCAATTTATTGTCCAGTATGTGGTGAGCCTAGGTGGCAACAGAATAAGAATTCTAAAAAGGTAAAAGTTAGAACTCCTACTAAGGTTTTGTGGTATATTCCTCCAATTCCTCATTTTACCCATCCATTCCGAAATCGTGAGCATGTTTAAGATATAATATGGCATGCGAATGAGAGGATAGAAGATGGTAAACTTAGACATCCAGCCGATTCACCGGCTTGGAAAATAGTAGATTACAAATGGTCTTCTTTTGGAAGTGATCCAAGGAATCTTCGTCTTGGTCTATCTGCGGATAGTATTAATCCTCATACAACTCTAAGTAGCAAATACAGTTATTGGCATATAATGCTTGTAATCTATAATCTTCCTCCATGGTTGTGTATGAAAAGAAAGTTTACACTTCTTACAATGTTAATATCAGGACCTAGACAACTTGGCAATTACATTGATGTATAATTAGCCCTGTTGATTGATGAGTTGAACAGTTTGTGGAATGATGATATGAAAGCCTATGATGCATATAAGGATGAAGATTTTACTTTCAAAGCTGTGTTACTATGGACAATTAATGACTTCCCTACATATGAGAATTTATCTGGGTTTTCCACTAAAAGATATAAAGCATGTCCTATTTGTGATGAGAAAACAAGTTATCAGTTCTTAACACATGCTAAAAAATTGAGTTATATGGGCCATAGAAGAATTTTACCTCGCAAACATATATACAGAAATTGGAAAAAAAATATTTAATGGTTCTTAAGGATTTGAATTGGCACCACAACCTTTAACTGGGACAGAGATACTGCAACCAGACTCTAAGCTCGAATTTAGGCTTGGAAAGGTTAAAATAAGTAATATCAGTAAGAAAAAAAAAAGACATAGTAATATGAAGGTTGTAAAAACTCCAAAGAGTTATTGGAAGAAAAAATCTATATTCTTTGAGTTGGAGTATTGGCAATATATACTTCTGAGGCATAACTTAGATGTCATGCATATTGATGAGAACATATGTAATAGTATAATTAGAACTTTATTAAATATTCCAGGAAAAAATAAGGATAGTATTGGTGCCCGTATGGATCTTGTTGACATGGGTGTTCGACAAGAGTTAGCTCCTAAAGTGGGGGAGAAGCGAACATATTTACCCTCTGCTTGCTTCACATTGAAAAATGAAGAAAAATATCAATTGTGTCAATCTTTATTTAATGTGAAGATTCCTAAAGGCTATTCTTCTAATATTAGAACATTAGTGGATATGAACAATTTGAAACTAGTCGGACTTAAATCTCATGATTGTCATACACTAATGCAACATCTGCTACCTATAGCAATCAGGTCCGTATTACCTAAAAATGTTCGATATGCAATCACCAGATTATGCTTATTTTTTAATGGCATTTGTTCTAAGGTGGTCGATATATCCAAGTTAGACAAACTACAACGTGAACTTGTTGTAACATTGTGCATGTTTGAGCAATGTTTTCTTCCTATTTTTTTTTTTGATATAATGATATATCTAATTATACATTTGGTTAGAGAAGTGAAGTTATGTGATCCTGTTTATTTGAGATGGATGTATCTATTTAAGAGATACATGAAAATTCTAAAAGAATATGTTAGAAATCGAAGCCGGCCAGAAGCATGCACTGTAGAGTGTTATATCGCAGAAGAATCTGTTGAGTTTTATTCTGAGTATTTGGCAAATGTAGAAGCTATCGAAGTACGCGCATCTTCAAATATTAATAAAAGCGTAAGTGGTGGTATCATGTATATAGTTAAATGAGAACAACTAGACCAAGTATATCATACTGTGTTACAAAATATAACTGAAGTCCAACATTTTATCAAGTAAATTTTTTTGTGAATTTTAATTTTCATTGATTGAATATTGAATTCATTAATAATAATAGTTTACTTTGGGGATGATTTGTTGAAGAGAGCATATAAATTGTATCAAAACACAATTCTCAATTAAATCAAAAAGAGAGAAGTGGATCTATGATGAACATCATCGAACTTTTATTAGTTGGTTTCGCGAACGGGTAATTTCAATTAGTTGTTACAATTAATAGTTTTATTTCATTTTTTCCTTATTTCTAATTGTTAATTTTCCATTTTGAATAGATTATAATTGAAATGAACAATGAAACACACAATCTATCTGATACATTAAAATGAATATCACGCAGACTATCATTGGATGTAATTAAGTATAATACTTATCAAGCTAACAGTGTTCATTTTAACACAAGACACCGCGATAACATAAAAATAACCCAAAATAATAGGGTAAGTATTGTTACAAAAACAGTCTAATTTTCAAGTTCTAAGAATAAAAATCTAATAGAAGGTGATATGGTATACTATAGTATTATCGAGGAAATTTGGGAACTTGATTTTGTCAAATTTCGGTTGCCAGTATTTATGTGTCAATGGGTAGAGAGTAACCATAGGGTTAGAGAAGATGAGTTAGGCTTCACTTTAGTTGATCTAAACCGGATAGGTCATAAGAATGATCCATTTATATTGGCAACACAAGTAAAATAAGTAATTTACGTCAATGATCCACTTGATGCTCGATGGTTAATTGTTCTTGCAATAAAACCGAAAGAATATCAAAATTTAGGAGTTGAAGATGAGAATGAAATACTTGTTGCTCATGAAATATTCTCAAAAGGAGTTTCGGTGGAGGCTTTGATAGGAGACGTTAATGAAGGTGATGTTACATGTTTACGAGATAATGGTGAAGGTATTTGGATTGATGATCAAAGAAAGAAACCAATGAGATACAAATCAAATAAGTTATATCTTTTTGTTTCATTTTTATATCTTTATGAATTGATGTATTGTTTTTTTAAATATATTATCTCTTAGGTTTACATGCTTATTATTTTCTATCTTAATTTTTGATCTATATTTGTGGTTTTATTATTTAACAGGTAATTATTGACATAGAAAATGAAGGTGCAGATGATGTTTATTAATTTACACCATCACAAAGTAGTCGAGGTGAAAGAAAATACAATAAGAAACTAAGAGGAATGACTCAAATGAAGGAGTTGATTATAAAAAGAAGTGATAACCAAAAAGAAGTTATCATGTTCAATGAATGGGGACAACCAACTAAGGATGAAGGTAAACATTTGGTGAGCTTTTGTGGCTTTATAGTTCGTCGCAAGATCCCAATCAACATTGATAACTAGACGCTTGTACCAAAGGACCTAAAAGATGAGCTCTGGCATATAATATTGGTATGAATATGAATCTTTCTATTTCATATTTATTAGAATATATATTTGGTATTAACATTATTTCTTTTATATTGTAAGAAACATTTATATTGGACTACAAAGCAAAAAAAGAAACTTTAAAAAGTTGTGAGAAAATATGGAGAGATTTTAAGTCTAGAATTACAACTGAACTGATTTATGATATAGACATACTTGTCCAGAGTTATTAGAGCACCCTCCAGCATCATATGCACCATGGATTGAACCTAAAGTTTGAGATGAGTTTGTTAAGAAAAGAGTAAGTGTAGAATGGGAGGAAGCTAGGAAAGTACAATAGGGAAGAGCAACACAAAATAAATATTCACATCGTATGTCTCGCTTGGGTTATACTGGATTGAAAGCTAAGGTTGAAAAAGACGAGGGCCGATGTGGTATTGATAGATCCGAGTTGTAGAGTAGAGGACGTATTCCTAAAAAAGAAGGCCATACTGAGGAAATCAAAGTGATTATTGATAGAATTATAAGTTGCTTATTATAACATATTAATTATATTAATTTGTAATTTTGTTAAAAGTATAGCATAGTCTAATATTCAATTATGTACATGTTTTGTAGGAATATTATAATCAACAGTTCCAAGAGGGAAATTTTGAGATATACGGTTCTAATGATATCTTAACAATGGCTTTAGGCACTCCTGAATATTCTGAACGTGTACGGGGAATGGGATTTCACGTTAGCCACAGATAATATTTTCATCAACCTGCTCCAATAAAGAAGCAACAATCATTTGATTTAAAACAATAGCAAGATGAACAAATACGTAAGATGCAACAAATACTTAAAGAACAAGAAGAATGGTTCAAAGCAGAAATTGCTAAGATTCAAGCAGGACAACAAAGTAATGTTGATGGTTCTAATACAACTCCTTCATAGCCAAAAGTTCAAAAGGAAGAAGTGCAATCACAAGAGATACATGTAAATCCAATGGTAGCCATAGGAACATCTTCACGACTAAAAAAAATATGTTTATATGAGTTTATTTCTTATTTATTTATTACTTACTTGTATTTATAAATTGTGTTTGATTTTCTATATTGTAGAACTGACCATACAAGCTTGCAGTGGGGTCTTATGATAACATTGTTGCTTTAGAATATATACAAGAGTCAACTTCATCAACTATTATTCACGGCAGAGAATTGAAGGAGCATAATTTTCGTGTATCAGTAGAGGTTATTCTTAATGCTACAGCCTTAATTCCTATTTCAAATCCAGATGATGATACAAGGTTGGTAGGTGACGCACTTGGATCGCATCTTGCATGGCCTAAGATGCTTGTCATCTTTGAAGATAATTTGGTATGCAGACCTATTTTCCAAATAAATTCATCCTTTATTGAATTCTAATGTGAATTATTAACTTGTTTGTTAACATTTCATCATTTATTTGGATTTTCAGAGTTTAATGATATAAATAAGCATAAAACGGGGAAGAATAAATCTTCATAATCACAGCCACTTCAAACACAAGAAATAGTACATCTACAAAGAAAGAAAGCAGAATCTATTACACAAATATAATTTAAATTTATTGATGGTGCACCAGCTTCTATAAGATTACTATTGAATATCATTCAATGAGTGGATGAAGATATTATTGTTCATGTTCCCTTTGATGAAGAAGTATTTGGAGAAGCTTTTCGTTTACCCGTATTCAAAGAAGATATAATTGAGTTTTACATGTTACAAAATATTGGAGCCGTGTCTATTATGTTATACATGAGGTAAAAAGTTTATTTTCTTTTATATATACAGAACTTTATATATATACATGTATCTATAGTTGGCAATTATATAATACAACACTTAATTCGCATTGTATTTTTTACTTATAGGCATTTACAACATTTAGTAATCCAATATAGCTATCAAGCTAGGTAAATGTTCATGGATCCTAGTGCTACAGAGGGTGGTCCACGTAAGGAACGTGCTATAAGTTTAGCAACCCGAATTTTATCCATGGAGAATGAACATCAATTTCTAATTATACCTTGGAATCATGGGTAAGATTTTAAACTTAACAAATTGTCACATGATTAACTGCTTCCTATATGAAGTTAATTGTTACATTATTAATAATCTTTGTCATCAATTTTATGAGTAGGGATCATTGGATGTTGCTTATCATTTATCCTCTCAAAGATTATGCATGATTTCTAGATTCTCTCGACTTAGCTATCCGTGAGAAAATTGGTTTAACAATTATCGAGTAAGTACTCTAATAGTTATTTTGTTATAGTTCAGTTTCTTATGGTATTTTTACTTATGGTTGCTATTACTAATCTTTTATTATTGTGTTTGTGCATTTCCAATTCAAAGTACATTCGTAGAAAAAGGGAAAAAAGGAAGACCAAATGGTCCGGTTTATAAGTTAATAAAAGTACTAAATTTTAATTAATAATACTTGTTGGGTGGAAGATTAATAAAAATTACTTATGTTTATTTTATGCTTATGTATAGTGCCCAAGACAACCGACAAGTGTTGAGTGTAGATTTTACATATATAAATTTATGAGAGAAGTCATTGAACAAGCCAATGCTAAATCATTTACTACAATGGTATGTAAACATATGTTTTATTAGTTTTCTTCTAATTTATAGTTTGATTGATCACTTTCTAACAAATAAGGTGCTTGAATTTGTAGTTTAATAGACAAAATTTCTATACAAAGGATGATATCAACAGACTTCTTAAAGAGTGGATCGAAGAACTAATACAATTTATCATTTGAGGTTCTTAATCTTTGTTTATTTAAACTATATGTAGTCTTTAATGTTCATGTTAGTTTGGCTTAGAAAACTAATATATATATATATATATATATATATATATATATACTTAGTTTATATAGACTATATGAATATGATTATGATCAAGTTATTATGTTAATTTAATATTAGTATGTAAATATATATTTATACTCTATTTTATTTCAAATATTTGGTATATGTAATGAATTTGGATTATATTTATAAAATTCTAGGGGGTAGTATAGACAAATATATTATAAATACCCCCTGAAATTATGTATCACGGCGCTTATAAGGCGCCGAAGAAGGATGTCTACCAAGGCGCCTTATAGGCATCGTGAAAAGTATCTTCCACAGCACCTTTTAAGCGTCTTGGTATCTAGATACCAAGGCGCTTAAAAGGCGCCCTGGAAGATGCCTTTCACAGCGCCTCCAAAGTGCCTTGGTAGATATCTTCCACAGCACCTTATAAGCGCCTTGGTAGCCAAGGCCTATTACGGCACCTGCAACCAAGGCACTTTTTGGGATGCCATGAAAGGCATTTCAAGGTACTTATAAAGCGCTTCGAAAGACTTTTTTTGTTGAGGTGTGAGAACATCATAACCCCGCTTGTTACTTTACTCATGATTCAATATAAATAAACAGATGTAACTATTATCCACATTATCGTGTCATGATCTTTATTTTTTTTTTTTTAAAAGAATATCGTGTTATGATTTTAGAAATCCTATATATACACATTATATATTTGTTAATTTCGTATAGCCTATACTTTTAAAAAAAAAAAAAAAGTGGGGCTTAACTAATGACTCCACTTATTACAAATTTAAGAAAAATACCTACTACTACCCAATCTCCACCCTATCCGATTAGGGATAATAGGCTTTCACGCCTACTCCTAGTATGACTCGAATCTAGAACCAACATCCTAGGTAGTGGGTGCTTTTACTACTTGAGTCAATGCACTTCGTCGATTTCGTATAGCCTATATATGTATAAACTTCACAATGTTCTCTTATTATATGGATCAAAGATTCAAAATAAAATGATGCTAGTGACAATAAATCTTATATACTAACGTTCTTATGGCAGATATGATATTAATGATTTTGATTCAAGTTTTTTTTCCTTTTTCTAGATATTTCTCCATGTTCTTTGAAACCCTTGTCCCTATAGATTTTTAACCCACTCCAGAAAGAGATCTCTTGGATTCTATCTCTTGTGGTGATATGCTTACATATTTTCATTTTGATAATTTTTTTGCATATGTGAAAATAGTTGTACGAGATATATTTTTTTATCTTCCACCTGATTCTAAATCTGTGTAGATTTTGTCCCTTTTTACTTTTTTTTTTTTTTTTTCATTTTGATTGTATTATTTAGATCTGTATCATTCGAGAAGATTTTATATTATCAAAAATCATTATTTGCCAAAGATTCATTCTTGTATTAGTCAAAGAAACCAACTTTGTTGCTGATGAATAATTTAAACGACACTTCTACACTCACATCGAGTTAATAAACAACTAAAGTTCAATTTTGATTTTGTTATCTTTTGTATGTTTTATTATTTGAATTTACCTGCCAAGATAACCTCCTCTTGTACAATTTAGCCATTTTTGCTCTATATATATACACTATAGTCAATGAATAAAATATAAGCTAAATTCATAAATTTTCTCTTCTTTAATATCTTTTAGAGCTCCAATATATATATATATATATATATATATATAGGGCACCAATTCAGTAAGTATTTTTTTTTTATCTATACATAGGTATCAATTTGGCCAATGAAAATTTAGCATGCACATTTTTTTATTGTAAAAAGTAAGAGAGAGAAAGAGCATTAATGATGCACGTCTTTTCATGCACTTTATTATAACCATTGGATCACCGTTAGATGTGATCCAACAGCAAAAGAAAAAATACCTACACATAGGTAAAGAAAAAAAATACCTATTGAATTGGCAACCATATATATATATTGTGGAGCTCTAATATATTCCTTTGTAAATTTCTATATGCGTTATTTATATATATTTATATATATATATATATATATAAATTGTGCATAATCTATTCTCTCGGTCCGCCAGTGGAAATTAATTTTGGTTGATTGTTTACTACTATGAATTATTTGTAATTCGATCTTTATATTAGATATGTGATTGTATTGTATTTATTAGTAAAATGAAGTTCATCATTTGATTTCAGAAAAGCCAAAAAAGAAAACAATTGTTACGGAAAATTATGTTGCATGTTTCGAATCAAATATTTTTTACGGCCAATCACAACCTTTTTTTCTTAATTGAGAATAAATTTATTATGTCACGACCCAAACACAAAAAAAAAAAAAAATTTCACAAAAGGAAATTCATAATTTGTTTTAGAAAATTTTTAGAAACTTCAATTTTTCGGAAAAAAAAAAACGACACTAATTCAAAAACAACAACTTTTGTAAAAATTTATAAAAATTAATTCAAATTATAAATCTCACAATTTTGTGATCACTAGTAGATGTAAATTGTAAATAAAATTTATTAAAAATAAACCAAGCATTATTATCAGCAGTCTTACAATTTAGCATAATAATTAAATGGATTTTTTTTTTTTGAAAAATTTATAAAATAATTTTAATAGTAAAATTCTCACAGTTTTGTGATCACTATTAGACAGAGATTGTTAATGAAATTTATTAAAATAAATTGTGAATTTCCTATTGTGAAATTCATTTTCTGTCACTAGCGTGGTGTTTGGATTGTGACATATTAATTACTCAAAAATTTTACTAATTGGTTAACTAATTAATTGTTACGAATTGAAGAGATTTCCTGTATAAACTAAGACAACAAAGGTAAAAATTTCTTTTGTTGGCGCTAATAGGGAAACAAAAAAAAATTAGCATAATTCTTTAAGCAAGTTATGGAGGTTTAGAGATATCACTTTAACCACCAACAAGAATCTTGGGACCACATTTATTTCAAATTAGTGAAGAAACTGACGCTTATATGTTGTGCTAAAAAAAACTACCGGATGAATTGGTGTCAAAATTTGGTAGTTGATGTCCCTAGCCAGCATAAGTCAATTAAAATATTTAATCAGAGAACAATTAAAAGAATTCCGTAATTTGAGCCATGTCTTTCTCATTTTCAACAACAAAATTCCAATAAATTCTAGGGCATTGGTCTAATACTTGCAACAATTAAATGTCAAAACTTTGCGCATCTTGTGGTCCTGAGTCCCAAATATCAAAGAGCAGTGCCCACTCGTAACTTACAAGGGCTAGCTAGATCGAGCAATTTTTTATCCCTTGCTTTAGTCTTAAAATGCATTATTAGTTATGTGTCTACAAATAATATATATATATATATACACACAAACCGTAGACTTTTTATGGTTGACTGCATTGTGCTTTTTTAAATCCATCTCATCCATGCATGCGTAAACAGCAATTACAGCTAATGGAATATTCAATATAAAATAGCTGAAGAACTTAAGAACAAATCGAAACACAAACTCTTAAAAACTACTAAGCTGCACCTACCTACTGGGCTTTTTTTGGGGGGGGGGGGGGGGGGGGGGAGGGCAGGTGAGGGAAGGTGTGGGGCTCGAATGCAAGCTAGTTATTAAGATATTCTTTCCGTATGGTGTGTGTATATATATATATATATATATATATGTATTATTCCTTTGCAAAAAAAAATAATAAATAAATAAAACTACGAGTTTGGAATCTACCAACGTATCTTTTATTTGTTTTAATTAACTCACCATGATTTCAGGGTTGAATATCATCCACATATTTTTTTCTAATGCATATCGTCCACACAAATTATATAGTTATTTGTGTACGTAGTTGTGGCTTAATTTGTGTAATCATTATGAAAATCGCTCTCCATCTACCAATTTAGGACTACACATTTACATTAATATAATACATTTCTGCTATATTATTCTGCATAAACCAAACTTGTTTTTTACCATATTATTCTCCATATATTCCAATGTGGAATTAGTATATGTATAAATAATAATTCCAGTAAGATGGCTTTGTTTTTCTGCTAGTGTATCACTTTTATTTCTGTTATTAGCTTTGGACTAGAACCCGGGTTGAGGTAAAATTACTAGTTAGTATATATAATTAGTACGTATTAAAGGAAACAAAGAAAACAACGTATTTGTGATGCCGGATTGTTGTTAATTGTATTAGACTATTCATCAAGAGATGGACTTCTTCCACTACATGTACTGAGACCAACGCTTCTGTGCTGAAGCTAGAGCAAGTTGAGTTCCCATCAATTAGTTTTCGAGTCTCTTGTAGACTCTTTAGCCTCATTATCTTTTGTTACGTAGTCTGGACAGTTTCTCTTCTAATGTTCTTTAGTCCCACAGTGAAAATATTTTTCTTTTGGCTTCCCATCCGTCTTTGCTTTCTTATGTAGTCCAGATATTACCTTCTTCTGCTGCTTCTTACCTTTGCCTTTCGGACTTGGTGTAGCCTTTGCCTTTCGGAATAGGTTTAGCTACAGTTTTATACTACGTACATCCTTTTGGCACAATAAGCTTCAGCATTCTTATTTTCGCCAAGTGTCATTTCTGTAAGCATAATATCTTGCAAGATCAGACCTTGCATAGAATATTGCTTATTGTTCAACAAGTAATGTAGCTCGAACTGATCAAACGATTCATTTACTGAAGTAAAAATCAAGTCATATATTCTTACTTTCCCCGTCTAATTCTGCTCCATATTGTACTGAGCAACATTCACATGATCCATGAGTCACGTCATGTGCTCTCAGCTATCATAATAATAGTGAAAAAAATTACCGTAACATTAATAGTAAAAAAGACAGCCGTAATAATAATAGTGAAAAGGACACTCGGAATAATAATAGTAAAAAATAATGTTCTCACTATCTTTTAAGATTTATAAATACGGGAGTCTCGTTACTTATTTGGTATCCAAAAACTTGGAAGTATTTCAAGTTCTCTATTCTAATTAAATTCTTTCAAGTTCTCTATTCTAATTAAATTCTTTCTTTTTTCTTTGTTTCTCTTTTCAAATAGAGTAGAGTTTCTTTGTGAAAGATGATGTTTCAAAGAGTGGTGGTGTAAGGTGTGAATAAGAGAATGCTTATACTTAGGTGTATTGAAGTCATTAGTTAGAAAGAGTGAAATCTATATGATTATAGAATCTTTTCATATAGTGAAATTCTTTTCTAAGAAACTGTGGTTTTTCTTCTGATTTAGGAGTTTTCACTTAAATTCTTATGTTGAGAGATTGATTTCTATTTCCTGTTATTATTTCTCTATTATTCTGACATTTCTTCGAAGTGAGATCTTGGAAGCGGTGAATCTGAGTCAGTTAGATTTTCAACAAGTGGTATCAGAGCAGGGTTGTTACGACCCAAGACCCGCGTCAGTGGCAGAAGGGGAATTTCACAAAGGTGGGAAATTTCTTGATTTATTTGAAAAGTATCTAAAAAGTTTTAGTTTTATAAACAGTCCATTTTGATAAAGTATTTGGAATTTCATCCCGTGAACCTCTCTCACAGTTCGTATACACCATTAAACATAGACCGAATAATAATTGAAAAAACGAAAAAATCAAATATAAGCCTAAGCATCATCATCATCTACAACAACAAGTTAAATCCAAGAATGGCATACATAAGTTTACAGACAAAATAGAAATTAGTAATCTTCGTTCAATGCTAATACAAAACCCCAAACAGTACAAACACCACAACAGTAGACTTATAGCATTACCAAAAAATGAACTACAGTCAAGATGGCCTCTTACTCCTCCTGATTATCAAGATTGCACTGAACACCACCTGAGGAATGAAAGAAGGGGGGTGAGCATATAATACCCAGTAGGAAAATAGATACCTCGAAGAAAAACAGTTCAGTGATGGAAAACTCCTGCATGGTTAGTTCAAATCCAAAACATACACACATATATATATAATCCAAACCGAGAGCCCATATATATAAAACAGTGTAATCAAAACCATCAATCCATATGCACATGACACAAGTCAACCCATACCCATGAGCTCTCATCCTCTCATCTGTGAAAATCCAAGATGATGGCACTAAGTATGCCTAACAGCCTGCCTGACACCTAAGCCCATACCCGGAGAGGATATCCGTGTGTCGCCTACCAAACCTAGAGGGGTAACCGAATTGCCTACGCCTACTAAATGGGGAGGTAATCATAAGAACAAATTCCGCGCGAGTTTACGGACTTTTACCGACGGTGGGGTACGTAGCGCCATACTGTAAAACCCACGATGCTAACACAGTTCTCATGTATGATCCTATGACACGTGCAATACAGAACTGAAGTGTAAAAACTACTGTACTCTGGTTTTTCAGTAAAACATACATAATAAGGTTTTATAGAAAAACGGACAGCATAACGGCCCTATTTTTGATATACCCAAAATAACCTGCATACAACAAATTCTCAGAGCAATACAGTATATATCTCATACAACCAATTCCATCACATATAATTCAAATCATTAAAAACACACTTATTCTTATATGCTGAAGAAAATAAGTTTTAACTAAAAAACGGTATAAAACGAAAGTAACTAAACCCCTACCTCATTGGAATAGCGATACTACGCTGTTGAATCCTCAAGGTATCGTTGACAATCGCTCGAAGGGTTGAGAACCAATTCCAATCCCTCGATCGTCCTCTGGCGAAAAGTAACTTCTCACTGGAGCTTCAATTTCACAAACGGACCTCTCGACCATCCGATATCGATTTTCGTGCCGATCACTAAATAACACAATATATATATATATATCAAACTTCTCTATTTTCCGAGTATATTCCAAAAATGAGGTCAAAAACACAATCGAATGGCCGGATCGAAAACTACAACTATAAACTCAAAATACTCAAAAATGACAACTTTTGATTCGGACAAAAAAGGATCGTGAAATATATACCTTAACGATCCTTGTGATGATACGAATCCAACAGGACCGGTTTGAGGTCGAATGGATGCCAGAATCTTCGCCGGTGATGAAAAGTCCAAAACGACCCTTTTTTTTCTCCGGTGCCCTGCAGCTGGCTGGTGCTAGTTCGTGGCGGCCTGGTGGAGCTCCGCCGATGGTTTACTCGGCCGGATGGTGCTTAGGCGGCGGTGCGGCTTCCTTTGGCCGAGAGAGTGAGAGAGACGAGGGAGAGAGAGAACGGATCGGGGGGGACGAGAGGGAGAGAGAGAAAGATATATATATTTTTTAAAAAAAAAATTTGTCAAATGACCATTATGCCCTTGTAAAAACTAGGTTTTTTATAGGGGTTCTTCGTTACATTATAGCTTAGTATTAGTCTAAGAAATTATGTGTAAGGAGGCTATGTTCAAGTGAGAGCACTCGTATCCTTTAATCCCTCTTGGAAATTTTTTTGCGGTTTTTCAAGCTAGAAGTGTGAAGCGAGATATCAGGAAACAAAATTTCAATTCCTGTTAGAGCTGATGTTGAGAAATTAACATCAATTTTAGCTTGTGGCAAATACAAATCAAGGATTAATTGATTCAATCTGGATTGCACAAGATCTTGAAAAGCATAGAGACTTACAAGGATAAAGATTCTGAGAAATCTAGTATGAACAATAAAGACTAGGATAATCTAGATAAGAGAGCTACAAGTACCATACGTATGTGTCTGGTCAAAAATATCCTTGCAAACGTGCTTGGAATAACGATGGCCAAATATCTATGGAGAAAGCTTGAAAAATTGTATCAGATGAAAGGTGTCTCAAATCAAGTATACCTGAAGGAGCAATTTCATGCATTGCGTATGAATGAAAGTACAAAACTTTCTGATCATCTAAGTGTCTTTAATGGTATCATTTTTGAACTAGAGGCTATTGGAGTGAAGATTGAAGATGAAGATAAGGTATTGTGATTCATCTGGTCTCCTCTACTTTTCTATGAGTATATAAAACTATTTTGGTGCATGGGAAAAAGACTAGTTTTTTCTGAGGTCACAAGTAAATTTCTATCTAAAAAAAGAAAATTGACGAGTGGTAGAGATAATATTTCATCAGAAAACTCAGTATTGATAGTTGACACTAAGAAGAAAAATTTCATAAAAAAGAATACAATATGCTGGAATTGTGAACAATTTAGACACCTGAAAAAAAAATGGTCAAAAAAGTGAAACGAATTCGGCTAAAAGCTCCAAATTCGGTTTAAGTGTTAAAACCTTACTTTCCCAACTCAAGCGCTTCGAGTTTTAAATCTTCGTTGCTTACCAGTAAATAAATTGTTAATGAGCTCTAATAGACAACCGAACCCCGTCTATTTTTTTTTTGAATAAACTGGGGCACCTTCCCAATGTGTCAGCTCCCTTTTTCTCTAAGATTCAATGTTCGTTGAACGAGTTATACTAGCAACAGGTAGAAATCTTCTCCTTTTGTCTTTTATTCTTTTTATAACAATCCATTATGGTTTCTAGACCAATATTTTCATTCATAACATATTTTTTTTTTTTAAGTTTTAAGTTAGTTACTAATTTGGAGTATCCATATTCAAGTTACCAGTGTAGAGACGCTATTCCCCAAGTTTGTCCTTTATACTTATACTTAGAGAAACCAAATTGGAAATAGAAACTGGAAATATTACTTCAAGTAAGAAGATATATAAGGTATAGAAGATAATCTACCAGTATGATCAAAGGAGGAAATTTGGAAATTCGTTATATGACCTGGTATGATTGCAAAAAGTAAAATGACACTCTGTAAGTAAAAACATAAATCTACAAAATGATATTGATAATAATTTCCCAAAAAAATAATTAAAAATAAATTAACATGATGGAATCGGAATATTTTATGTAACTAGATATAAGATCCTTGCAAGCTAAATTATGCAATAAGGAATCTTGACTCACGGACCAACAATTAACAAGATTAATGATCAATAATAATCAATTACGACCAGGACCATTCATCGAGAGAAAAAAAAAGTTTGGATTGCAAAATAGTGTCATATTTGAAGTTAAATCCCTCGTCCAACTATTATAAGAGAATGAGTAGTAACACAATGAACAATTCCAAGGTCCTATGAAGTATAGTTCCTTTTAACAATTCAAATTGACAAAATAATTAATAAGTCACTTGACATTAACTTATCATTCTTTCTGGAAATTTTAAAGTGGCATTGGCATTGCCATCAATTTATTGGTTGAATAAGAACTTGGACACAGACAGATTCAATACCGGCTCCTAAGTAAAGAACAAGCCACTGTGTGCTTAAACACAAGATCGAGTAAATTTATGTCAAAAGAGAAACATAAATAAATAAATAAATGCATAGAACAAAGTTTGTTATTTGCTTTTTGGTTTCCAAAAAACGGATTTAAGAGGTGTAATTTGTAAATAAAATACAAAGGACAAATATAGCCACAAAAATTATACGTTTTTGTCCCTACAAAAAATTATGGGTTACTGATTCATCAAATTCACCTAGTGGCAAAACCTATAATATAATTAGAAATTAAAAAGGAAAAAAAAAATAAATAAAAGAGCACATAAAAAGAGAGAAAAAAAAATAGTCGGAAAATTAAGATGTACGGAAACGACAAAGAGAGAAACAAACACACAATTCTCACTATGGGCCCAAGAATAATGATTTAGATACATCTAATATACATGTTTAAGTATCTAGTTTCAAAGCCTTAGACCTGGGGACCGAAAATCAAACAAGAATCAAATTAGAGAAACCAAATTTGAAAAGAAAAAATTGAAAATATTACTTCAAGCACTCCGAACAAGAACACTCCGCATCATGTCCTTAAACTCGAAAAAGTCAACGCGGCCATCTTGATTACGGTCAACGGAAGTGATCATCTTTTCAACCCTTCCGATCTCATTCCCCTCGTCGAATCCGAGCTTCCCCAACACCACCTGCAGCTCCCGCGCCGATATGTACCCGTCCCCGTCCTCATCGAACACCTTGAAAGCCTCCGAAAGATCCGACTCCTCCTGTGACACCCTCTTCCTGGCGTCCCCGTTGGGCGGCGCCGCTGCTTCTGTCGTCTCTGCCTCTGCCTCTCGCTCTTCGATTCTACCGTCATCGTCTTCGTCTTCGCCACCGAAATAGGTTTCGTTCAATGCCTGGTGGAGCAATAGGAAATCCTCGAACCTGAGGCCGATATTGCCCGGTCGGATGAAGGCCTTGACGGTGGATTCGAGATCGGAGAACTCGGCTTCGAGGCCGAGTTGGTTGAGGGCCCGTTCGAGCTCCTCCGCGGTGATCATGCCGTCGTTGTTCTCGTCAAACAAGTCGAATATGCGGCGGAGACGGAGGGTGTTGAGGCTGGGACTCCGCAGCCTGAACGACGACGATGATCTCTTCTTGCTGAGGCTGCGAATGCGCGGAGACGGAGCGATGGCCTCAGCTCCTAAAGATGCGGCTGCTTCAGTGGCCTTCCCCATCTCTCTCTCTCTCTCTATTTTTGCCAAAAAAAAAACGTTGTCGTTTTTGGAGGTTGGATGTGCGAATTGCAATGGCGGAAAGGAAAGAGAGTGAGAGACGTGGATTAATATGTGAGGATCACTTCAGCAGCCGCGGGTAGCCCAATTGCGAAGGTGGGGAATGGTAATGGCTAAGACGACGACTCCAATTATATTCCCAGAAAAATATGGTTGAATTGATTTATTAAAGTCAAATGGGGCAAAAAAAATGTCAATGGATCAAAAGGAAGTAAAAATTATTAGAAGAGGTGCGTGTTTGGCGGGCGATGAATGGGAGGTTTATTGTTAATCGTTTGGACCAGACTGCTTCTCCTTTTTCTAGACGCATAAGATTCCTTTTTTGGAAAATTTCGCAACTATTACCAGTCTACCACCACAAATAATAAATAAATATATATAGGAAATGGGAAATATGTAAGGCATGTTACCCTAAATTTTAATGTATCACGACTTACGAGTTCAGAGAATCAGAAATACATTGAATGGTCCAAAAGTCACGGCTCTCTTTGTCTTTGGAATATTTATTTTCAAAGCCACCAATTTTTCTCCATTAATATTAACGCTATGGAGCCCTTGTGCAATTGGTGACGGCATCAAACATTAATAAAGTGTTGAGATTCACAACAAATATTTATGTACCATGTTTAACCAAAAAAAAATATTTATGTACCATGACTATTAATGTGTGGTGGCTAGAGCCCAGACGTGGTAAACCAGTCCGCACTTAGAGAGGCGGACGAACTGGGGTTGACTGGCTCGTCGAAAAAGACGGGCAGGCCAAGCTCAGCCTATAAAAAGTAGAGCCTGGCCTGAACTCATTGGCTCACCATGTTCTTAGCAGGCCAGCCCGTTCTGGTCCATGCTCGAACCATGTTTCTACATCAAGTGTTCAAAATAGGCTCAAAAAAACGGGCTGAGTGGGGTCATCTGTCTGCCAGACTCAGCCTGAATTGCCAGTTCTAGCATTGGTGGCACTAGATATCATTGGCAGTAGCCATAGGAAATTTTTTTTACATTTAGACCATGTTTGGCAGAGAGAAGAAAAATTAGGAAGGAAATAAAATATGCAGGATAAATAAAATATTTTTTTTCCATAGTTGTTTAGTACAAATAAAGGAAAGAAAACTAACTTATTTTAAAATAATTATTTTATTCTTAATATAATGATTTTAAAAATTAATATGTAAAGTTAATTTAATAAATTTATTTTTTGATTGACTACAGTATTTTCCTTTCTATTTTTCTCTCCAATTTGGAGTAAAAAAATTTTATAAACCCCCTTATTTTTTTTCCTCCTATTTTCTCCTCCATTTTCTCTCCCAATTCCTATTCCTTTTTACTAAAAAATAATTTTTTTCCTTTTCTCTCCTAGTTTTCCCCGGTAGCAAACATAGAAATTTTCTTGGAGCGTATATTGTGTAAGGTAATAAAATATAACATATCTACTTGTGTGCTAATTGTCTAACCATACGAATTGACCCGACTTTTAAGAATGTGACTTTTTTTTTCAGTTGAAGAATGTGACACTTTTATTTTCTAATGAAACCAAACAAGGGAGAATAGTGTCATTAAGAAAGAAGAAATAAGATATCATAACCGCATCCAAACTTGTAGAAAGAAACACTCGACCCAGCAAAATGGTTCCGAGACAAAACCCTTGATTTGCACAATAAATATGAATGAATATTAATAAATTGACACCGAGAATTTAAATTTAGCCAAATGAAATTGGCCCACATCCACCGATTCTCTTTTATAGAGAATGCCTAGCACAATTTTTGTGTGCGTTCCTTCTATAAATTTTGTTGACCAAAATTTAGTATAACAACTAAATTACTATTAAAGTCAATAAATAATATGAAGATTTTAAAGTAGTTTAGCTTTTAGAAGAAAAAGCATATGACTATTATAGTCACATATTATTATTTGAGTATTCAGTATTCTGAAAAACAAGAGGATCCGATCCTTTCTTCTGTCCTATTTCTCTTAATTATAGGTCAAAATAGGATCTTTACTGACATTTATTTGAATTTTAATCAAGTAAATCTCAAAACTCGACAAATATCTAACTTTATAGATATTTGAATTTGATTTCTTGAAATTGTCTATGGATATTTCGGAAATTGACCAACTTGTAATAATGAATCTCGAACTGGGGTACGGTGCAGATTGCTCCTCAGGCAAAAAACGATCTACGCGAATCGATCAGTGTTGATATAGAATAATTATGGTAGAAACAAGGAGAAAACCAGGCAGTAAAACTCTCGGTTTTTTATTCTACTACATCTAAAGGAAAAAAACAGAAAAATATATAGGAACTATGGCAACATGACTGCCACAGATTTCCCACAATCCTAGCTGAAAAAGATCCCTTAAGAAAGGGGATTTAAAATAAATACTAAACTAATATGAGATATTGGATATCAAATCCATACAAACTAAATAACTAAAATCCCTAAAGACAAGGAAAAAAAAAAAAAGAATCGGAATTCTACACTCCCCCTCAAGCTGGGGAATAGATATCTATCATTCCCAGCTTGGAAATTAATTCTTCGAACTTTATTCTTGGAAGAGCCTTTGTGAGAACATCAGCTACTTGGAGTTGAGTAGGAGTATAGGCCATCTGAAGAATTCTTGACTCAATTTTCTCCTTGATGAAATGATGATCTATCTCAACATGTTTAGTCCTGTCATGGTGAACA
>JXTB01000289.1:120479-134863 GCA_002914805.1 Parasponia andersonii
CAATCTCCCAGATTTCTTGGGCTGTATCATAGAGCATAAAATCCTCCCCTATGTCGTTGGTCATAGTGATAATCAACCAAGATTTTACCATGCTGTTTTCAGCCTTCCATGTCTTAAACTTCGGATCTTCCTCTTTAGGTTTCGTGGCTGCACCAGTTAGATAGTCGTCCTTGCCTCTGCCTTCTACGAACATCATCACAGAATTCGACCATTGGAGATAATTCTGCCCATTTAATTTGTGGCCAGTGATCAGGGCAGAAGGTGATGTTTCAGCTATACCATTGTTGCTGGAAACAGGATAGTCTCGGCTGGTAACTTCCGATTCAGAAGAGGTTGGAGCAGCCATTGGAAGAGGGAAGGTTACAGAGCCGATTTTAAGCTCTGATACCATATAGAATAATTATGGTAGAAACAAGGAGAAAACCAGGCAGTAAAACTCTCGGTTTTTTATTCTACTACATCTAAAGGAAAAAAATAGAAAAATATATAGGAACTATGGCAACATGACTGCCACAGATTTCTCACAATCCTAGCTGAAAAAGATCCATTAAGAAAGGGGATTTAAAATAAATACTAAACTAATTGGAGATATTGGATATCAAATCCATACAAACTAAATAACTAAAATCCCTAAAGACAAGGAAAAAAAAAAGGAATCGGAATTCTACAGTTGAACAAGTTGGCCTTCTCTTCGAGCAGCTGAAAATCTGTGTACAATAGGTATGTTATAGTAGTGATGTTTCCTATTTACAGATTTAAGATAGCTAAGGACGTTTCCTGTTTGTGATAATGAAGTAAAATACAAATTATTGAATATTGATACAACCTAGTAATGAGATAATTATAAGTAGTATTATCCTAATTTAAATTTTAATATTCCTTATAGATATTCTTAACCGCACACACCTCTAAGGATCAATTTCCTTATTTTCTAATTTTTCTTGAGCTCAACTTATTCTTGAGATCTCCTAACTAGCTTTCTGATAGGTAATCATTAACTGAATAAAGTGATCACTAATAATTGAGCAATATTATGGATACTAGTAATGTCCAACACTATAATGACGTATATATGTATTATTGAATAATTTTAATTAATAAATCGGGTCTTATATAAACCTGAATTGAATTATAAATAAAAGGATTTACCAAAATATGATTTTTTTTCCCCATAAAAGATTTAAAAACTACGAGAGAAAAATATAAAAATCCAACTTTTAGTGTGAAAACTACAAAAAATACGACTTGATAAAATATTTCATATGCCCGATGCCAAAAGATAAAAAACAAGAAGTAAAAGAGTTTGACGCACATGAGTCAACATCGACCTGGTGCTGATGTCTTACATGTCAGCATCAGGGTTGATACATGATGCAATTTTTTTTTCCTAAAATTAATCATTATTTTTATTTACATAATTTTGAACTTTTTACTCAATTTGATTCTTTTTATTTATTCATTTGTGTGCTTTTTTTCCTTTGCATTTTAGAAATTATAAATTTTTTAATTGTAATACCACATATTATATGAACAAAGTGAAACATTTCAAAAAAATTTAATAAAATAAATATGTAAGAACAAAAAAGATAGTTCTCAGATAAAATAGGTAGCATAATAAATTTTTTTATTAAAATAATACCTAAGTATTTTTTTGTAATAATAATAATAATAACTCTTGGATAAAATGATAACACAATAAAATACTTACATCAATCTCATAGTTTTTATTTTGCTTCTTTTAATTATTTTTTATTTTTTCAACACTCCTCCCTGTATGTTAGATACTATTAGTAATATAATAAAATAACCTATGAGTACAATTTTTTCCCTAATTTATTGGATACTAAAGTAACTTGGTCGGATATTTATTATATCTTTTTTTATTATTTTTTTTCATTTTACTTAGATACTAGTGGTAACATAGTATTATACTTGTGGTATCCCCTTTGGATGCTATGGTAATGTTAAAATTAAAATAAAATAAACTCTTAGATAAAATAAGTAATATAATAAGATATAATAAGATACTTATAGTAACCTCATAGTTTTAACTTCTGTTTTTTTTTTTTTTTTTCTAAATACCCTTTCTCATTTATTGGATATCATTTTTTTAATAATAACATTGGATACTATTAGTAACATAGAAAAATACCTATGAGTATGATGGATACCATTAGTAACATAGTAAAATACCTGTGAGTATGATTTTTCCCTAATTTGCTATATACTAAAATAATCTAGTTAGACACTTATGATATTTTCTTCTTCTTCTTCTTTTATTTTATTTTTCTAATTTCCTTGTGCACGATAAGTAACTTAGTATAATACCTACAGTATTTCTTGCAGATACCAAAGTAATTTGGTCAAATACATATCTAACATTTATTTCTCTTCTTTTCTTCCCTATCCTCCTTCCCTTTACCCCCCTCTCCCCTCCTCCCACCAAATTTGTCTTTATACCTTAAATAACCTAGTTGTATATCTATAGTAATATTTATTTCTTTTTTTTAAAAAATTTATTTTCCCAATTTATCTGGATACCTTAAGTAATTAAGTAGGATACCTATAGTAATATACCGTTTTTTAAAAGAAATAATAATTTTCAGTCTTATTAACCATCTTTCATATTTCCTCTATATAAAATAAGTAATTACATAAGATAATTATAGTAACTAAGTAATTACATAAGATAATTATAGTAACTTTTTTTTCCAATTTAACTAGATACTGTAAGTAACCTAGCAGTATAAGTATGGTATTTTTTTCCTTAATTTATTCAAATACCAAGGTTACCTAAATTGGATACATATATGGTAAGATCTTTTGTTTTTTTTTTTTTTTTTCNTTCTAGTGTATGGGGGACAAAATCCCTCCTCTATTAGGAGTAACTTTTCAACCGTTTGAGCGAAATTGTGTGATTTTTATTAATGTGTTTATCTTTGGAACACCCACATACAACTATATTCTCTTTCTTTTTAAAAAAAAAAATATATCGTTGCTTTCTGTGAGATGAAGTAACAGTACGCTATTAGACTTAATATGTCTTTTTAAGAGATTATAAATACTTAATGATATACTTGGAAAAGAAACTTTTTGTTAAGTTGTTGAGAATCCTGTGATAGATTATTTAACCGAGAAACAATGAGAGGAAATTAGCCTAGACGCGTTTATTCGTAAAAGTTTTAAAAAATATGGTGTAAAGATTTTAATATTTGAAAAATACAGTTTTGAAAAAGTAGAATATGGTTTTTTCTAAAAACTTTTAAAAGAAATCTATATCGTTTTCTCACTCAAAAAAAAAAAAAAAAATCTATCTCGCTGTCGCACGTTAATAATGTGATCTATTACACAGGCCTGATAGTCAGAGTTCTAACAGGTCCTCTTTTTTTTTTTCAGTTTATTTAGTCATTTTCGTTTTACTTATGTAATTTGTTACTTTCTTTTTTGTATTCTTTTTCTTTTTGTTTTTTTATTTAAATTTTATAAAATAGAAAAAGTTTTAATTGTTTTATAGGAGGATTCTAGAATAGAAGGGGCAAAAACTCTCCTACCAGTAAGAGTGTTTTTTGAACCCTTAGATAAAAATTAGATGAGATAAAAGAGTGAGTGGACAAAATATTTGAGGTACCATAACACATAGAAATAAAACCAAACTAAAAGACAAAAACCAAAAAAACCACTATGATGAGAGAGAAATGTCTCTACTTTCTTTCCCTCTCTCCTCTGTTACTGTATCAAAGAAAAATTAACCAAAAAAGTCAGGTAAAAGAAAATAATTGCACAAATTAAATAGAAAAAAAAACTAGGCCCAGTGTCTGAAAAATTGAAAACTCCCACGGGCTAAACTTTTTTGAAAAATTAAGGATTTATTTATAAATATATTATTTTTAAAAAATTCATTTAGAAAAATAATACTTGGAAAAAATATTTACAAAAATACCTTTTTTCTAAATTTAGAACTTTTCAAATTATTTAAGGTAACAAATAAAGTTATTCACATAACCAATTAAGTTACTTTTAGGTAAATAGACTTGTTATCTCAAGTAACTGAGACCAGTTACATCAAATATCACATTAATTTGTAAAAATTCTTATTTTAAAAATGATATCTTCTTAAATAAGTTCGAGATTTTTCAAAAAAATTTAAAATCTCGGATTTTCCAATTTTTTTTTTAATTTTATTATATAAAATTAAATTTCCTCTAAAAAATAACATACATAAAATATGGCAACTAAAAAAAGAACTAATAAAAAGGAAAAACAAAAGGATGAAAAAAAAGTTAGGGCTTGAAAAATCCCTGATGGGCTGTTTTTTCCCCCTTAAATTTGGGATTCATTCATAAATATATCATTTTCTAAAGTTCATATAGAAAAATACCACTTTTCACGTTTATACAGAAAAATATAAATAAAAATTTTCATGTCTATATAGAAAAATATCACCTTCTTTTCAAAATTAGGATCTTAAAGATATTTAAAACAACTAGATGAATAACTTGAATTAATCAATCGAGTTACTTATCTAATCTAATTATTTCAAGTAACTAGATTGGTTTTCTCAACTATCCCACTATTTCGTAAAAAATTGTATTTTTTAAAATAATTTAAAAAATAATATTTTTCAAAAAAATTTGACCATTTGAAATATTTCACTATTTTTAAAATAATTTTATTATATAAAATCAAATTTGATAAATAATTTAACGTAAAAACATAATCACGGAAGTTTAAAAGAAAGGAAAAGAGAAGGCACAAAAATCCTATCTTAAAAAAAAAACTTCAAATGAAAAAAATAAATAAAAAATTGAATGCATCAAAACGAACCTTTATTTTTCTAAGCTTTATGATAATTTATGAAACCAAAATTATTTATGCACTTTTATCTATTAAAATGTGTGTATTTAAGAATCTTTAGTGATAAATTAATTTAATTTAATTTTAAAATATTAATTTTAAGTATTTATATTTGGTTTTATTTTATTTCTTTTTATTTTTATTTTGGTGTATAATTATTTAGGTTAATTTTAATATGATTAGTTTTTGTTTGTTTTAAGTTATTTGACTTTTATTTAAATTGAAAAAGAAAAAAAATTAAAAATACGAAAGAAGGAGATCTTGCCACGCATGTGAAGACAAGGGAGCAAGCGCAATTTTAAACCGTTGGATCTCGTCCAGATTTCATCTCGCTCGGGTGTGGGAGTCAAGCGAGGCAACCGCGTGTGACACTATTGGAGCAACGGGCAAGGTGGGGCCCACGAGTTAGCATCTAACTCAGGTCCTTTTAGACAGTCAGATCGTGTGCTTTGCAGGATCTGTGCACCCCGGTTTCTTGTCCAGCCATGAGTTGCCACGTCAGCTCCTTATCCCAATATTTTCTGACAAATAATAAGGCGCCAGTTTTATACTGAGCTTAACTAAATGCATCGCACCAGATTATTCTCTGCGGGCTAGATTTTGAATTTAAAAAAGGGTTAGTAGGTCTCCAAACTACTTAAAAAAATGATTTTTGCGTCTTGTTATTCCTTGGACCTATTTCCATCCAAAAGAGCCCTGAAAATACCACAATGTTGTGCACACCTTCTTCTTTCCAAGGATATAACTTGGGAGAATAAATTGGCATCTGATGATCCTCTTCTTCACAGGAAAATTTGGTTACTTCCACTCACCAAGGTCATAATCTAAAGTGTCCATTTTTACAAAAGTTTACTAGGTTTTGAAAATTTTTAATTGAGAAGCCAGATTGAATGGGGAATAGGAATGATTGATAAAAGTTTAAAATGATTTTGATAGAAGATTCAATGTCTTAACTATGAAGAACTTTCAACGCGTGTTCTATTTATTGTTTGTTCGACTTTCATTTCTATTAAAACATGATTAATCAATTTAATCTTTCCCTTTTCTCTATCTGTACTAGAAGTATTCACTTTCATTTGAAAAGTGAACCGAAATTGCTTAGTTTAGCGCAGAACGAGAATGACTAATGAAAATATAACATTTCCCACTTAGAGGTTTTGGTAGGAAGTTAATGTCTATTTTTTTCCTTTCAAAACTTAACGGTGGCAAATTTTAAGCTATAGTTACCGAGAAAAGTTTGTGTGCTCAAACAAGTCTCAGGTGTCACAGAGTGACGTCGACCACAAGCAATAGTGAAGTTGAGATTGCTTATCAGGTTACTATAAGTATCTCTGTCTATGTCTCTTTTTGTATACGATCAAGGAGTTGATGAGAAGAATGGAGACCACTCTTTTTCTTCACCCATTGTGGTTAAGTCCGCACGCAGTCCTACCTTTACTAGCTGACATATGAATTACTGATCAAAAGGTAATTGACGAGTTTAAATTCTTCTTCTTTCTAGTTGGTTGAATGCCATTTTTGTTTTTCGACATGTTGAAATTATCAAAACTTAATTGAACTTTATTTTTTGGTTGTAGATATTTGGAAAACTTGAAATCCTAGCTTTTTCCCCAAATATTTCCTGTGAAGAAGAGGATCATCAGCTGCTAATTTATTTTCCAAGTTATACCCTTGGAAAGAAGAACATGTGTGCAATATTTGGTATTTTCAAGGCTCTTTTGAATGGAAATACCCAAGGACTAACGTGTGACAAAAACTATTAATTTGGGGATTTATATGCTACAAAAAAAATTAGAGAATTAAGTTTGGAGACCCTAAGTGACATTAACCTCTAAAAAAATAAAAGACAAAGAGGAATTAGGAAAGGAAAGAGAAAGAAGAGTAGAAATGGAAAAATGCCTTGAGAGTTGAGCACCCTTGTGCTACTTTTGGGTGCCATATATTTTGGCAGTTCCCTAATTGAAGATTTCTATAAATTGGGATTGCTAGGGCATGTTTTTGGACGACTTTTGGCTGCATACATAAGAGAGATAGCAAGGAGAGGAGAGGGAGAAGACGAAAGACCTAGAGATTTATTCAGTTTTTCTTTTCTTACTCTCTCAAATTTATCATGTTTAGGAATATTGCTTTGTTTTTATTATGAACTCAATATTTTTATTTAGAGGAATGATGTAGTCTTTACTTGATACCATGTCTTAAATTTCAATTGAATTTTTATGAGATTTTTTCATGATTATTTGTGTTATTATGTTCTTAATGCTTTACAAGTAATTAGCCATTTATTGGATGAAATTGTATTTAAAATTTGGCACTTGAGAGAGGAAATTTTAGATGCAACTTTAGAATATCAAAACTTAGGATTTTCTAGAATTTAAGAGGGCCTCTAATTCCTTTAAAGTTTTAATTTTTTTTCCTTTTACAAAAAATTATAAAACCTGATGAATTCTTATATTCTTGATTTTGAATATAGATATTAGAATCTGAATTTAGGAATAATTTTCGCTCGATACTCGAGAGAGACAGTATAATTAAATTAGGATTCTTGGCTTATAAAGTAAAAAAAATTATTAGAAATAAATTTATAATTAAAGGATATAGTTGAAGACCATGTGAAATCAAACCTCTAGGTTTTTATTAATTGTTATCTCCCTAGGTCTCGTAGTTAAGAGTTTATTTTATTTGCGTAGTATTTTAGTTTTTAATTTATTTAATTTTTGCAGTTTATTTTAATTCAACTTGTTTAAATAAAATTAGAATTGTTTTAACTATAATACTTAGTAAAAATTTAATTTCAATTTCTGTAAGTTCGACGACCTTTACAACTATTTATATTATAATACTTAACCCGTGCACTTGTGGAACAATTTTGTTGAACACTTTAAAAACAAATTTTAGCCCAAAAATTGTAATAGAGCAAATTTTTTGAATTTCATTAATACTTGTGACACGGATGATTATCGTCTTAATGGGGATCGAATCACTAGTAGAAAAAAATTAAAAATATATATAATCATTAATAATTTAATATAGAGACTAGCATAATCAACTCAACCTTAATGACAAATTGCAAAATAAAATACGAGAATTAAGCACTAGAGATTTGGACGGGTGTAATTTGAATTTTACCTGAAAAGTACACGAGAAATTCATGCATACAAATACGTGTAGTAAAACATTTTGTAAATTTATATATCCATGTAGACAAAAAAAATTGTAAATAACTCTAAAATATTGTAAAGATATATGTTGGTGAAGTAAAATTGCAAAATTTTCTAATATTCATTACATTTGTGAGTATTTTAAATTGTAAAGAAATATGTTGGTGAAATAAAATGGCAAAATTTTCTGAAATTCAGTACATTTGTCAATATTTTTAATTTGATTGTTTATAAATTAGGTCCTTCAGTATTTTTTTTTCTTTTTCTTTTAGTGCATCCCTTAGTTAAATTACCTTTAAATAATATTCCACAACCTTTGAAAAAATTTCTAGGTTTAATTTTTGGAAGTACCTCAACAAGATGAAAATATCTCTTCGTTTTTATGTTTTCATAATTAGTCATTAATTTTTAAGATCATGTTTATTAATCTGTAATTAAATGGATTTTAATGGAAATAAATTAAAAAAGAATCAATGTTCCACTCAAAAAAGAAAAAGAATTAAGAAGAATAAGAAACTATGAGTAAGAACTGTTAGGATTACGTAATCACCACATATTAGTAAACATGGATTAACACTTTTATATATTTTTGAATATTTCATTATATATGAATGTCAAAAAAAAAAGTAAAAGTGATCATAGTCTTAACCAAATCAGTAACCAACTAACCATACCAACTTCTAAAGTATAGGTTTAAGATTCAAAAATAGCGGTAAAAATAACCAATGAGATTATGAGATAAAATAACAGTTAAATTAATTAGAAAATTACATAATTTAAATTATTATAAAAAGGAACCAAATTTTAAAACTTTAAATACAACCGGGCCAATGGAAACTGATATATTTTTTTATTTAAAGAAAGAAACTAATAATAGTTAAATTGGTAGTTGGCATGTAGAAGCAGTATTCTTGGCATTAGCGAACAAGATTTGTCCTTCGCAAGGCGGTGGACAAAACAGAATCCAATGTATTTGTGGCGTCCCGAATTTGACCCTGCGCAAATTTAAAAATAAAAAATTTATATTTTAACCCATATAATTCAATAAATAACTTAATTAAATACTAAAAAAAAAAAAGAATTTTTTTTTTTTTTTTTTTGAAAGCAAAAGAGAATATATACATGGTGTGGTCGCAGTATGGTCGCAGTATTTTCATCCGCGGGGATGTTCTAAGAAGTGGGCCCCAGGAGTTTAACTTGATCAACGCGTGTGCTTCGATGACAGAAGTATGGGTTTCCACTTTACAGATACATAAGTTACATGTGTTTGCTTCCGATTGTTAGAAACACAAATAGTTAAATAAATAATTATTTAAAAGTGGGCCCAACCCAACTCAACAACACGAATTCCGAATCTATAGCTCAGAATAATTATAAAAAAAAAAGAAAATAAAAAAAAGAGAGGAAAATTTGGGAGAGAAGTGAGTCAGTGGGTGAGTGAGTGGGGTTCTCTCTTCTCTGTCTTGTATCCGCCTTTTGGGCCTCCCTCTTCTCCCGCCGCCGCGGTTCTTCCTCTTCGACTTTGGTGCTCTGCAACTCTATTATTTTCTGTGATTTTTTCCCAAACTCTTCGCTCAGCTCAGGTACTTTTCTTTTCTTTTTTTTTAATTTTCTCATTTGCGGTTTCCTGATTTTTTTTTTTTTTTTTTCCCTTTTTGTCTCTTTTCATTTTCATTTTTTTTTTTTTTTGTGTGAATTTTATTTCGATGGATTCATCTCTGCTGTTCTGGTTCTAGGGTTTATGTTTTTCCCCCATTTTTTTTTTCTCCAAGTTTCGAGTAAGAATTCATTTTATGAGATAATTATCCTTACACCGAAGATCATTTTATGAAAATGCCGATTTATTATATATGGTGTGTCATTTTCGTTGTCATTTTGGATAGGGTTGTGAAGTTTATAGTGAAATGTATTTGAGTCGTGTATTGATTGAATTGCAATGATGATAAAAACCCATTTCTCAGAATTCTATTTTATTTTTATTTATGTTTCAGTTGGTGTTTATCCATCTGCGTTTGCGTTTTTATCTTAAAAAGTTGAAGATAAAATGGGTTCTGGAGCTTGCACGAATCAAATGGACAACTGCGTAGATCTCTCTACGAGTTCTTTGGAAAAATTGGATGGGCTTGGTGTTGTGGAACCTCGTAAGAAAGAGGAGGGGCAAGCGATGTTGGTGGTAGCTAGCGAGACAAATTCTTTAGGGCCTATTACTCCTGATTCCGACCGAGAGAATGGGGATTTCCCTGTCGACCTAAACTCTCCGCCCACGTCTGTGAAGAAGATGACTAGTGTTAGCGTAGCTCGCTTCGAATCGGAGACTGACAGAAATGGGGAAAACCCTTTGTGTTGTGATGGTAATGGCAGCCCCCAGACGCCTAAGGATGGTGTTTTTGATCCCTTTGCCCCTGGTCCAGATGACCTTGTATTGGCTCCCCAGTGTAGGAAATTTGTGAGTAAATCTAGGAGCGTTGTTGCGAGGAGGCTGAGTTTTGAGTCATCCATTGATGTTTTAGAAGAGAAGAGTCGTGGGAATGATTCGTGTTTCATTTCGGATGAAGTGATCATTGAAACTATGTATGAAAATCTCTTGGGAACTATTCTGTCAACGCAAACGGAGGTTGTTCTTGCTGGGACTTCGAGTGTGGAGTGGGATTCTAATGACTGTAGAACACCTCCCACGGCACCACGTCTAAATGAAATTGCTGATACTTGTCCTGGTGCTCCTATGAGGGCTGCAGGGAAATCAAGGAAAATCGATTTGGCATTATGCAAGAGGCTTGAATTCTCACCTTGATGATCTTGTGTCAGCTATATGCAGGGAAATCAACAGAAACTGGTAACTAGTTTTCTTAGATGAATCATTTTGCTAATCTCGAAACTAACAATCCTGTCCCCAAATATTAACCTCTAGTTCTGGGAGAATATGTCAATTGAACTCGCTTTCTCCGACAAAGTTTCGACTTTGGTAATTTTTTGTATAGTAATTATTAACGTTATTTGTATTTTGAAGTTAGTCTCTTTGCGCCTAGACCAGATTTTATTAATAGAAAATGCCTGCATTTAACTCTAATCTCAGCATATTTTATACTTAGTTCACTAGCCTGATCGACCGAGTTAATTATATTTCGAAACAGCGTTGTTCCATGGATAATTTGTTGGGAGGACCATCCGTGTATGCCTGCCTCTGTTTTTATTTGCGTAGTTTTCATATTTTATGAGTAGACTGGATATAAGAATCGAATAACCAATTATGTTCTGGCAAAGTCACTTTATTCTAAAATTGAGTGTATTCATTATGTAGTACTAGTTCTGTACTAATCAGATCTATCTAGTTACGCTTGCTTAGTTAAATTTGTATATCTTTCTCTTGTTTATTATCCTGGCTTATCACTACTGCTGTAGATGTCGAGTACAGTAGAATGATTGATTGCGTGATTATTGCTACGGCTTCACTTTAGTCAAGAAACTATTGCTCCCCAATAGAAAAGTGAAAAAGTAAACCATTCTGTTCTACTTTTGATTAATCAAGTCAGCCATTCCTGTTTTCCGACGTCGGCTCTTTTTTGAAATCTCTTTTCTGTTACTCCACATGGGAAAGAGAAAGTAAACTTAGAAGTAAGGTCGTTTGCGACATTGTCATTTTGCTTCCTCATTCTGTTTTGTACTATTGTTACAAATGGTCATACCATGGATCGAGTCTGATTCTAAGATACTTTCCACTTCTTCGTGGAGTATCAAAATTGTTTTCTACTTCTTCGTGGAGTTTCAAAATTGTCGTTCTTCGTAATTTGTGGCACTGTCTCCGCTTTTGTCTGTTATATCTCGTTCACCGAATTATGAATAGTCATCACTATGAACCATTAATGTTTAAAAAATCCCTTTGCATCTTTACTTTCCTCTCAAATGAAATACTAGTTGTAGTTTTGTGCTTCCTGTTATTCTGTCTCAAAATACGTAAGCATATCTTGTTCACTGTAATTGGCAACGTTGTACAATCTTGGTTCTTTCTCTGAGAGATATTTTTAGTAAATTACAGGAGACTGATGTGTCATATAATCAGTCTAATGCTCAGTTCTGTCCCCAAAAGCCCACAGTAATCATCATGTTGAATGGCTTTGACAAAAATTGCAGCTCTTTAGTTGTCATAAAATTCATTGTTCCCTGTTAAATGCTAGCCTTTTCTCTATACCTGATGCCATGCTTTTCTATGTTTTCAATAATTGTCAATGCTTTTCTGGTTTTCCTGTATGTGGCTATTTCTTTTTTACATTTTTTTGGAAAAAAAAAAAACACGTTGAAAGAAGATTGTTCTTTAGATGCAATGATATTTTATAGGGAAACAAATCCGGTAGATAATTTAACCAATGTTTCCAGCTTTAAAAGGCACTCACTCACGCGGATTCTATTAGCTCAGTCTCTTATCCTGGTATCTTGTAATTGTCGTTAGTCAAGTCCCTTTTGTTTTTTGTTTTTTTGTACGTAATTTTCCTTTTTAATTGAAAATTTGAAACGAGAATGATGCTTTTTGGTGCCTAAACCGTACTTCCAATAGCTTTGATAGCTTTATGTAGGCTTTTCCAGAGTTGATATTATAATAGAGAGGGCCCTTTCACCTGATATGAAGAAAAGTTCTGTAATAATTTTCTTTCTAAGTTGTCTTGAAAATGTTAAAAGACTGACTTTTTTCTTTAAAGATAATTAATGAACACTCAATCATTGGTATTGCAACTTACATGGTAAATCGAAACGAGTCAAAAGTCAATTGTCTTGTTTATTCACTTTTAATCAATCTTGTTATACTCATGGATCGATTTCTTGTTCCGAAACGTAACCAATGTGAATAGTGTCTTATGCTTGTTTTAGCAACCAAGACAAGTAAAGAATCAATGGCTTTGTTCCAAGAACAACTCTTTTCAATTCTATGATTTTAATTTAATTTAATTTTTCCCTGCATAAACATCTGATTTTGAACAGTGAGTCCATGTTGGTCAGAAAAGCTCTGCGGAACCAATCAAGTCGAAATGGAAATCCCATCAAATTATGCACATTGATGTATGTAAACAACACAAACTAAAACTCCTGAATCACCGGGGAAAGAAAAATAAAAAAATAAAAAAAAGGGAAACTGAGACATATATGTGTGTATACATAAAGTAAGAGATGTATGTGGAGAAGTTCATACAAGATTCTGACTCGAAGCCCATAGGTATTGTGAGATCTTTCCTCCTCCCTCTTTTTTGTAAGGTCAGAATATGAGGTAACCTGTTAATCATCCTTCTATCGTCTCCGCCAATTAATGCTTCGTCGTTTTAGTAATCCCCGACATATTCTCACTTTTCAGTCTTGCTTTTGCAAACCTGGCTCCGGACCTTGAAGTCAGTGAGACCAACGGTGAACTGGCAAACCGATACTGCCACGACATGTTTCTTGATAAATCCAAGGAAGGTAACCCTGCCGGGGATCCTCGTCCTCGTTTCCATCGCAAGCTCGCCGGCGAGGACATCGCTGATCAGGCCGCCCAAGTCCGAACCGAGCTCGTCCACCTCGATCGTCAGCCGGCAAGGAAGCGTGGCGGAGCCTCTCGCAGGAATATTACCCGGGAAGAAGTCAGCCTCCCCCACCTGGTGCTCCCGGTACAGCAGCACGCTCTTGCCGTCACCGTGCCGAAAGCTGGCATAATTCCGGTTCCGAACTAGGATTTTGAGGTCGAGTGTGACGTTGAGCTCGATGCGAATGACGGGGAACGTTAAGCGTGGAGACACGCCGTTGACTGCGGCCGAGACAAGCTCGGTTTTGGGTTCTTTTGGCTTGAACACCGTCAAGGCGAGGACGAGGATGACGACGAATAAGACCATGATCAGAACAATGATTGCAGCCCCAACTGCGATCAGACACCGGCGTCTTCGCGCTTTGAGTGCTCTGCGGCGGTCATTTTCCGATGCCGTGCTGTTCTGATCTTTCTTCTGCATGATTAGTGTATATCTTTGAGCTTGTTATGGGGAGAGTCTAGCTAGAGATATGAACGGAGAGGAGGAGGAGGAGAGCTTAGTAGAAGTTCAAGTTTGGATATGGGGTTTTGAGTTTCTTTAACTTGTAGCTGATCAGATTGAGAAAAATGGTTAGCAGCTGGCTGGAGTGCTTTTAATGCGGAAAGGAAGGAAGTCATGCATAGCGGTTGGAGGTTGTGGAGCTTAATTTATTGCGGACTGTTAACACCCAGCTAACACGAAGTTGAAAGAAACGATCTTAAAATACGTATTGTCTCACCCAGGCCGGCGTACGTAGCAAATTGACTTATTGTTAAACCCGTAGTTTAGCGATGCGTACGATACACGTACCGTACGTCCGTACGGATATAACACCTTACGCTCCTTA
>JXTB01000289.1:135093-148636 GCA_002914805.1 Parasponia andersonii
AAAATACGCAAACAGCAAAATATGTGGCACGAAAATATGCTAACGGCAATAATGTTGGATACTCCCTTTTAAGTTTGCCCCCTGAATTACGTAGACTTTGTCAATTTGCCTAGAACTAATGAAATGCATCAACTTTGCTTCTGTACCTTCGAAACGTCAAATTGTCCGTTAAACAAATGGAAACTATCATGTGATGGGCGCATGATCTGAATGTGAAGTGTAAGTGAAGAGGGAAAGATGAGAGAGAAGAGTACAAGGTGGGGGGAGAGAAAGATACCGTGACTGATGAATCATCAGCTTCTGACGAGGTGGACCAGAACTCGTATATCGGCAGTAGCTTTTCTCTTATGGCTCTTCTTAATCGTGTCATTCCCAAGATTTCTCACTCCACTGAACACCACCTCTTCGCTCGCTGACCTACGCTATTTTTGCGGTGCCCCATCTTTACCATTTTATGTTGTTATACGGGTATAACCTGGGCTACATGTTTTCATAACAATTATTTTTCATAACAATTATATATATTATGAGACCAATTAAAAAATTTAATTATAGGCTCAGAAAATTACTTATTAAGCATAAATTATTAATACGTGGTTATCTAATTCTAGTCTAATAAAGATTGATGAGGTTTATTAGCTGTTAATTTATAAGGATATAACTATTGAGATTTTAGTCTTCAAGCTAAATAGAATGTATGCTATTCTCTTCTGCCTTCATCAACAGAGAGAGAACCCATTGAGCATTCATAGAGTATTCCGGTTTCATCAACAGATAGAGAACCCATTGAGCATACATAGAGTATTCTGGTTATAAAAGACCTTCTATCCTCAGGCTCTAATTAATAAATCGCTTTCGATTATGTGATCTTGTCCTTTGTTGTCAAACACAATGGATCCGGTTAGTCACTGGAACAAGTCTTTTCTTGACAATTTAGCATGGTAGATTCTGGGATTGTATTTGGCTTAAGAATCCATTATGTATATCTAATAAGTGGTATTAGGAGCATGTAATCATGTTAAATTGATTAGGTTAATCATGCATGATTGAAGTTTTCGTAATCTATGCCTATTTGTAATTCTAAGGTTTAGATTATACAAATATGATATGTGATTTACATGATTTGTTGAGTTATTTGATGCTATGAGGGTGAGATTTTGGCTTATGGGTCGTTTATATTTCGGATTTGTGGCCAAAAACATCATCTTTGGGTTTATTTTGATGTTTGAAGCTATTTAAGTGGATTTAGAAAATTCCAAATTCGTACTGGGATAGTGTTTTCAGTAGATCGATTCTTGCTTTCAGTCTATCGAAAATACTATTCTAGTAAGATAATTTTCAGCAAAATTTTGATTTGGCCTCCTCTTCAATACTAGTGTATNGTTCTAAACTAGTCAAGGGAAAAGCCAAAACTAGGTGAAGGAAGAGCTTCATAGCCTGACCTTATTATTAGAGAAAGGGGAAAAGATAGATGAACAAGATATACATGTCTTTTTTTTTTCCCCTAAAAAAAAAGAGGAATAGAATAGAAATCCCCTTAGATGTCTATGTATTCTTTATCATTGCTATTTAGATAGCTTTACTATCCCAGGAAGATGATTTTTGGGTAGATTTCAGTTATTTCTCGACTTAAATCATAGAGTTTCAACCTTTTTTTAACCTACTAAGGACTAAAATGACCCTCATTTTGTCCATAGAAAATCCTATTTGGTTCAAGGATTAATAAAGTGACAAGCCAATTTTAAAAAGATCGAATCTGACAATTTGGTCATTGTCCAATTTGGTCGACTGAAAGTTGCCAAAAACGACACTATGTCTCTATGGTTTTTGGTCAACCAAAACTGGTAGAATCGATCGACTGATCCTGCCAACAAAGAAAATTTTTGGTTTTCGACTATTTTTTACTCAATTTTGAGACACTTTAGTCAATTTCCTTTGAATTATTTGTTTAAATATTTTAAAATAGATTAGTTGAAACAACATATTGCCAAAATAACCTCTATTGTGTAGATTTATTTATTTTGAAATATTTGAATGTTTGTGTGTTTATTATTCATGTGAATAATTACAGACCCAAAGGAAGGTGATTATTAGGTTGAACAATGAATACACTTGCGATAATAGATATGCAATGGTTATTAAAACGTGAATGACAAATCAGCACAAAGGAAGATTTACTATCTGACAGGATTTACTATCAATATCTGATTACTACACTAAGAGTACTACTTACAAGTTAATAAGTCAGCCCAAAGGAAAGCTTATTAATATTATTCTAGGTATCTTGTGATGGAAACCTACCTTATATGTTTATGTCATACTAGTATATCTTATTATTATATGCTTAGTTTATGACATGTTATTAATGTGAGCTGTTATTTTCTGTTTTTGTTCTTTGTTTAATTTCTGCTTCAAACATATCTACTAATTTGAATTCAATTTCTGTGCTTAGTGACACAAACTTCAAGAAGTAGAAAGAACACGTCATGATTGTGCTCGGTTGCATGGATCTAGACCTTGCACTTAAGAAAGAACAACCTACTGCTCTTACAGATGAAAGTTCTACTACATATGTTAAGAACTTTGAGCAGTAGGAATGTTCTAATCATGTGACTCTTATGATCATGAAACATTCCATACCTAAGACCATTAGTGGCGATGTACCAGAGGTTGATAATGCTAAGACATTCCTTGACACAATTGCAGAATGTTTCCAAAAGAATGAAAAAGTAGAAACAAGTACTATGCTAAGAAATTTGCTTGCTATGCATTATAAAGGTAAAAGGAACATAGGGGGTACATCATAGAGATGTCTAATCTAGCTTCAAAACTAAAGGCACTTAAGTTAGAGCTATCAGATGACTTGCCTGTGCAATTAGTTCTATAATCTCTTCTACCATAATTCAATCAATTTAAAGTGAGCTACAACACCAAGAAAGAAAAATAGACTCTTAATGAGCTCATATCTCAGTGTATATAAGAAGAGGACAGATTGAAGAGAGATAAGATAAAGAGTGCTCACTTAGCAATAACTCTCTAAATAAGAAAAAAAAAAGGACTAAGGATAAAGGAGCTGCATCTGAGACTTCACAAAATAAAGTGCAAAAGAAACAAGATAAGGAATTAGCTTGTTTCTTTTGTAAGAAGGTAGGACATGTGAAGAAGGAATGTCCCAAGTACGTGTTAAGTCCATAACAATGGAGTTATCTAGTGCTAATCTGCCTTAAGTTTTGCTATGTTCTTGTTTATATTAAGTTGTTTTAAGTGTTTTTCTTGTTATTTTGATGTTTTGTTTATTTATGTTGCAAGAAGAATGAAATAAATATATTTGATACAAAATGAGGTGAATTTGCAACGGATGAATTGGTTTTTCAAACTTTTGGGTTCGAAGTTGAATCCAATATGGTCGTAACGCAATGTAAATAAGGCAAATCAGAGTTAAAATGAAGAAATGGTGCACCTGCGAAGTTGAGGCTCTAAACCAGTAGAAAAGTGGCATTGGGATGCCAAAAAGTGGCTCTGCAGTGCCAAGTCTCGAGAATTTTTGGCACCATGGTGCAACTGTCTGCATCCTAGGTCAATAGTTAACAGTCGAGATCAACTTTTTAATGATCTAAGGGTCTAGATTCGGCTTACCTTAAGTTTGTACGAGCTAAATCTTTAAAACCCTATCTTTGGGGTTGAAAGAGGCAAGCTGGTATAGAGAGAAAGAGAGAGTGGCAACCATGGAAGGAGAGGAAGAAGAAGAAGAAGAATATATGCTCACCTACTCTATTTCTTGATTTTCTCATCAACATCAACATCATAGTTTGTTCTTAGCTTTTTCTCTTTACTTTCTTGTGAATTTTTCTTTTTATTTTTCATATTTAGAGAGTAGTATAGTTGAGAGCAAATCTTTAATATAGAATTTTAGAGAGCAAGAACCAAGCTTGGAGAAAGAGATTGACAACTTCTATGAATACCTTCAAACTCTTCAAAGAGGGAGAATTCTAAAACTTTTTCTCTTTGATATTTTGTATTTTTTGAATTCATTATAGTGAAATTTTATTATTCTCAATTTATATTATGAACTAATTTTTTTTTTGTCTAGTTTTACTATGTGAACCAACCCAATATCTTATTTGTTTATTTCTCTCTCCTTTGATTAATCAAATTCATTGTTGAATTATTTGTTTTTACCTTATACTTATTGCTTCTATTTAATTGATCACTAAATAGATTGTTGACTAAAATTTTTATGAACTTGGAAAGAAGATTAGAAATTTAGACCTAGGTAAAGCAACATAAGATTACCTAGTTTGGGGTAAGTTTGCGTAGGATATGAATATACCTATGTTACTTGTACAACCATTTGGAGAGAATTACTAAACTTAATGGATCTAGTCAATTTATTTTAGGAGTAACATATTACTTTTTCTAGATGTTTTCACTTATGTCTTGAAAAGGAGTTTTTGAATACATTCGAATTTTCGATTGACAACTCTAATGGATGAGTTAATTTAAGAGAGAAATTAGAAAATTGTGTGTTTAAAGGATAGTGAGGAATTAGTAAACCTAGGCATTTTTCTTATTACTTACTTTTATTCATTTGCTTGATAATTTAGTTTCTTCTATTTTATTTCTTCAAAATCTATATTTCGATTGTTTGGATAAAATTAGAATTGAGATAATTTTAGTACTTTGCTTAGACTTAGTAATCAATCTTTGTGGGTTCGACATTCTTAACTCTTAAATCTATATTACTTATGACTGTGTGCACTTGTACGAGAGTGTGTGATTTTATAGTTACACATTCTAACCAACAAATTTTTGGCGCCGTTGCTGGGGATTGAAACATTATTTCTTTGTTAATATTAATGCCAATCAATTCTAATTTTAATTCAAACTTTTTTTTTTACTTACTTTGTATTTGTTTGTGAGATTCATTATGCTAGCTAAAGCAAGATTTCACCAAAGTCTCACAATAATTTCCCAATATGGTTTGGAACCTTTACACATGGCTCGGGAAAGATTCAAAATAAGGCTTAGTAGAGAACCCAACCACAAACTACCAAGTGGTACAAACTCTAAATATTTATGAAAAGTTTGAATCCTACAAGTAGGAGTTGGGTTGAAGACAGATATGACTTCCCAATTTGTGAAGAAAGACCCAAAGATGAAGCCTATCAAATGATAGAGGATATGACAAAGATTGATTGGGAATCTTCAAGTGAACTTGAAGAAGAAGGACAACAAGATATATTGGTGGATGAGGAAGTCCAAGCAACCAATGATTTGGCCACATCATTGGTCTACATGAGTATGCCATCAATGGAGTCTTATTTGCTATTAGAGCCACCATCTTAACACTACACTCTCTACAAGCTTGAACTGAAGGTAAAATTTCCCTTTGAAGCTGATCATTTAAAATCAAGTCATTATGAAATTATAAGCAATTATTGTCTACACTCGATTATACTTGAGGACTATTACATCAAAGACCCATTTGTGGTATTCTATATCACACTTTATGGGCGACTACCGCTCTTTGATGAGCGTTCATTTGAGTCAAGCCAAAGATGATAACTCAAGCATTTCTTGGAAGACAACCCAAGTGTTAACTTTTTCATGTTTGTGTGTTATTTTCCATGTTCGTGTTTTGCACAATCCAAGGAGTTGGTGCCATTTCAAGGAGATCAAGCTTCATGACTATGTGCCAATGAAAGTAATATCCATGAACTCATTCTTTTATACTTTAATTTTCCAATATTTTGTATGCTAAGTTTGGGGGAAGGAGTAAACCTTGTTGGATTGTGCTTATGTTTGTTTGTTATTATGTGTTTATTTTCTCTATTGTGTGATTGTGTGTTTGAATAATTAAAGATATTTTGTGATTTTCTTTGATAATTACCTTGCTCTAATGATAAGAACTTGGGGTAAATTTATGTATAACTTGTTGAAAAATGTGAATATTAGCTTAGTCTTATGGATAATTCTTATGTCAGTTCCATTTTGATTATGAAAGCCTGTATTTGAGCATAATGCCTTGATCTTTGATTTGTGAGTGAATCTAGAGAATGTTTATGAAACATGACATTTTAATGTTTATGAAACATGACATTTTCTTATCTCACAAGTGCTAGAATTTACTTAATAATCTATTGAGGCAAAATCCTATATAGCATTTTACCAAGGAAAGGATTTAGACAATATTTAGAATGTTTGAACCTTTCAAGCTAACTATGATATATTTTATCCCTAGTACACCTATTTTGAGCATTGTAAAGCCTTTTCTTTTTTAGCTACATATACATTAGCTTAACCTAAAATAATATGATTTAACCTTTACCGCTTGAGCATATTAATTTTTTTTATTGAATTATTTTGAGCTATGCTATGTTATGGGAGGATGAGTGGAGTGAGATTGTAAAAATAAAAAAAAAAACAAAAAAAGTGAGAGTTACACACTTGTACATGAAAAAAAGAAATAAGTATGGGGCTGTGCAACTCAACAACAAAAAAAAAAAGAAAAAAAAAGAAATAAGTGTTTGGCTATATGTTGATGGAAGAAAAAGAAATGTTGATTTTGTGTGTTACTTGGTGTGTGAAAGAATAGCTCTACATGAGTTCTAGAGTTAATGAGCTTAAGGGTGATTTGAACTTATTTTATCTAAAATATCATACATTCACCTAAGCCCACATTACAACCTTAATGAAGACCTTTTGATTCTTAGTATTGTATTTATATTTATTAGTGGATATGAATTTAACAAGCAAACTTATGGAACTTAATTGTTGTCATTGAGATTTGTGCTTAATACATGTTTACAAAAACTTATCCGGATTTGACACAATGATAGGAGAAAGGCACTCACACATAGAAAATTCAATTTCAAATAGGATGTTCTCTTGAGTTATTCTCAATACTTAGCCAAGATTTGCACTTTTCTTTAAGTTATACTATTCTGTGAGCTGTGAGGAACCAATTGGAAATCATCAGTTTTAGTACATTACCTTTTGTATGTTTTTAGGTGTTTTTCTTTTTCTTTTGCTTGAGAACTAGAAAAATCTTACATTTAGGAGTGTATTAATTCCATAACAATGGAGTTATCTAGTGCTAATATGCCTTAAATTTTGCTCTGTTCTTGTTTATATTAAGTTATTTTAAGTGTTTTTCTTATTCTTTTGATGTTTTGTTTATTTATGTTTAAAGGAGAATGAAACAAAGGTATTTGATGAAAAATAAAGTGAACTTATGACTCATAAATTAGGTTTTTCAAACTATTGGAATCGAAGTTGAAACCAATACGGTCATAACGCAATAAAAATGAGGCAAATCAGAGCTAAAATGAAGAAATGGCGTATCTGGAAAGCTGAGGCGCCAAACCAGCAGAAAAGTGGCGTTAGGGCACCAAATAATGGCGCTGCAGTGCCAAGTCTCGGGAATTTTTGGCGCCATAAGCCAAAAGTGGCACCTTGGCACAATTGTCTGTGTCCAAGGTCAATAATTGATGGTTGAGATCAACTTTTTGATAATATAAGGGTTCAGATTCAGCCTGCCTTAAGTTTGCATGAGCCAGCTCCATAAAACCCTATCTTTGGGGTTGAAAGAAGCATGTTGGGATAGAGAGAAAAATAGAGTGACAACCATGGAAGGAGAGAAAGAAGAAGAAGAAGAAGACAAAGAAGAAGAAGATGAATATATGCTTTCTTGATTTTCTCATCAACATCAACATCATAGTTTGTTCTTAGCTTTTTCTCTTCACTTTCTCGTGAGTTTTTCTTTTTATTTTTCATATTTAGAGAGTAGTTTAGTTGAGAGCGAATCTTTGATGTAGAATTTAAGGAAGCAAGAACCAAGCTTGGAGGAGGAGATTGACAATTTCTATGAATACCTTCAAACTCTTCAAAGAGGGAGAATTCTAAAACTCTTTCTCTTTGATATTATATATTTCTTGAATTCATTGTAGTGAATTTTATTGTTCTCAATTTATATTATGAATTAAATTCTTTTTTTGTCTAATTTTACTATGTGAACCAACCTAGTATCTTGTGTTTGTTTATTTCTCTTCTTTTTGATTAATCAAATCCATTGTTGAGTTATTTGTTTTTACCTTATACTTATTGCTTCCGTTTAATTGATCACTAAATAGATTCTTAAGTGAAATTTATATGAACTTGGAAAGGGGATTAGAAATTTAAACTTAAGTACAACAACATAAGATTACCTAGTTTGAGGTAAGTTTGTGTAGGATAAGAATATTCCTATGTAACTTGTGCAACCATTTGAAGAGAATTACTAAACGTATCCGATCTAGTCAATTTGTGGTAGGAGTAACATATTAGTTTGTCTAGATATTTTCACTTATATCTTGGAAAGGAGTTTGTGAATACATTCGAATTCTTGATTGACAACTCTAATGGATTAGTTAATTTAAGAGGAAAATTAGAAAATTGTGTATTTAAAGGACGGTGGGGAATTAGAAAACCTAGGTATTTTTCTTATTACTTGCTTTTATTCATTTGCATAAATTAGTTTCTTTTATTTTATTTCTTCAAAATCTATATTTCTATTATTTGAATAAAATTCAAATTGAGATAATTTTAGTACTTAGCTTAGACTTAGTAATCAATCTCTGTGGGTTTGACACTCTTAACTCTTAAATCTATATTACTTATGACCGTCTGTACTTGTACGGGAGTTTGTGATTTTATAGTTGCATATTCTAGCCAACAGTACGCTGTCTAGCATGTTAAGAAGGGTAAACTTATCAATTTTATCCGTTCTGAGGTTAATTTTGCTTCTGTACCCAGTCATACTTGGTGGATAGATACCAGTGCCACTACTCATATAAGTATGTCTATGCAGGGTTATCTGAAGAGCTGTCCACCAAATGATGCTGAAAGATACATCTATGTGGGTAATGACGACACAGCTATAGTAAATGCAATATATCTATTTAGGTTGCAATTAGGTTATAGTTTATTTTTTGATTTAGATGAGGCATTTGTTGTACCATTATTTAGACGGAATTTAATTTCCATTTTAGCTTTAGGTAATTCTGGTTATTCTTGTTCAATTGGAAATAATAAATTTAGTCTTTTTCAAAATTCTAATATTATTGCGACTGGTACTTTGATTGATAACCTATTTCAAATCGGCACTATTACCTCAATTAATGAAACTTTATATATCAAGTAACGTGGTACAAAACACAATACCATTGAGAATTTCTCTATGTTGTAGCACAAGTGATTAGGACACATCTCCAAACAAAGAATACAACGTCTTGTATTAGATGAAATTCTTGACTCACTTGATCTCACAGACTTCATAGCTTGTGTTGAGTGTATTAAAGATGAACAGACATATATAAGTAAATTAGGTGCCAATAGGAGTTTTGGTGTCTTAGAACTGAAACATACTGATATTTGTGGTCCATTCCCTATAGCTTCATAAAATGGCCAATAGTATTTTATCACATTCATTGACAATTACTCTCGTTATGGATACCTATATTTAATTCATGAGAAGTCTCAATCCCTGGACGTATTCAAGGCTTTCAACAAGAAAATTAAAGCCGTCAAATCTGGTCGTGGTGGTGAGTACTACAGTAGGTATATTAGATCCAATGAATAACATTTAGAACCTTTTGCCCAGTACCTAGAGGAATGTAGAATCATCCCACAATACACAATACCAGGAAAACCTAGTATGAATGGTGTTGCTGAGTGATAAAATCAAACACTTAAAGGACATAGTGAGGAATATGATCAGTCATTCCTCCTTACCTAAATCACTTTGAGAAGAAGCATTTAAGACTATAGTTTATATACTCAACAGAGTACCTAGCAAATCAATAGCTAAAACCCCATATGAACTATGGATAGGCAAGAAGCCTAGTATTAACCACTTGTATATTTGGGATTGTCCAACTGAGGCGAGAGCATACATACCACATGAAAAAAAATTAGACTCAAGAACAATAAGTTGTTATTTTGTTGGCTATGCTAAAAGATCAAGAGGTTTCAAATTTTATGATCCCTCTAATAGGTCTTTTTTCGAGACGGGTAATATGAGATTCCTTGAGGAAGTTGAGGTTGGTTGGGGGGAGGGGAGATAAGGTAAGGGATATTATTTTTGAGAAAGAATTCATTTCTCTTTCTATAGTTACTATTAAAAATGATCAAGCCACTTTGCCTGACATTATTTAAGAAGTATATCTGGAAATTCAAGACAATATTCTACAACTCCCTACTCTACATGAGGAAGTTGCTCTTGAAGAGTAACCTCAACAACCTCAAGAGGAAGTGCCATTACGGAGATCTACTAGAGAAAGGAGAAACGCGATTATGGAAAATTACATCGTCTATCTCCTAGAACATGAGTTTGATATAGAAGTGAAAAATGATCCAGTTAATTTCACTCAAGCCAAACAAAGTTCAAAATTCCAACAATGGATTATTGCCGTGGAGGATGAGATGAAATCCATGAAAGACAACGACATTTCGGAACTTGTCGAATTGCCAACAGGAAAGAAACCCATTGGTTGTAAATGGATTTTTAAAACTAAAAGGGATTCAAAAGGCAATATCGAGAGATATAAGGCTTGTCTAGTTGCCAAGGGTTTCACTCAGAAAGAAGGCATTGACTATAAAGAGACTTTCTCTCCAGTTTCTTTGAAAGACTCTTTCAGAATAATTATGGCACTAGTAGTTCATTTTGATTTGAAGCTACATTAGATGGATATCAAGACTGCATTTCTCAATGGTGATATTGAGAAAACTATTTATATGGTACAACTGAAAAACTTTGAAACTGGAGATCCAAAGTCTGTAGTCTATAAACTAAAGAAATCCATTTATAGTCTTAAACAAGCATCCTGTTAATGGTATCATAAGTTCAATTAAGTTATTTTCTCATTCAGTTTTGAGGAAATTTTCGTAGATGGATGTATTTATCACAAGTTCACTGGGAGCAAATGTATCTTCCTATCTTATTTGTCGATGACATACTTTTGATAAGTAATGATATAGGCTTATTGCACGAAACTAAGAGATTTCTATCAAACAAATTTGAGATAAAAGATTTTGGGGATGCCTCTTTTGTATTAGGGATTAAAATATACCGAGATCACTCTCAGGGCATACTTGGGATATCACAAAAGAGCTATATCGAAAAGGTTCTTGATAGATTTGTCATGAGTAAATGTGCCCTAGTAAATACTAAGGGTGATATATTTAGTCTCATTCAATGCCCTAAGAATGAGTTTGAAGCTAAAGAAATGCAGAAGATCCTTTATGCATCTGTAGTAGGGAGTTTGATGTATGATTAGTTGTATACACATCTAGATATAGCGTACATAGTTGGAGTACTAGGCAGATATTTAAGCAACTCTGGTATGGATCACTAGATAGCAACAAAGAGAGTTTTTACGATATTCGTAGAGAATAAAAGATTACATGCTCACTTATCAGAGATTTGATCGTTTGGAGATTATAGGGTATTTAGACTCCGATTATACTGGATGCCTAGATAGTAAGAGATCCACTTTAGGTTATATTTACCTGCTTGCTAGAGAAGCTATATCATTGAAGAGTGTTAAGCAGACACTCACAACTTCTTCCACCATGGAGACAGAGTTTATAGCTTGTCATGAGGCATCAAATCAAAGGATATGACTGCAAAATTTTATCACCGGGCTACGAATTATTAATGGCATAGAAAAGCCATTGAAGATTTATTGTGATTAGAGAGCCGCTGTTCTATATTCCAATAACAACAGAAGTTCGTCAAAGTCTAAACACATAGACACTAAGTTTGTAGTTGTTAAAGAAAGAGTTCAGAGTCACCTAGTGTCTATAGAACATATTGGAACTAACTCCATATTAGCAAATCCGCACACCAAAGGTCAAATGTCTAAGGTGTTTAATGAGCACACTGCTTATATGGATGTTGTACCATTTAAAGATATTCAAAATTAGTAGGAATTAGATTTTACAAGTTCTATTTTTGATAGACACATTTATTATTTGATATCAATAAAGTGATGGTTTTCTTTTATACTCTGAATTTATATTTTATTTTCTTTCTATATACTATTTTGCATAAAGTTGCAGTTTTACATAAAGAGAAAGACTAAAGTTTATTCGTCAGAATCATAAAGTAGGACCAAATAGAAATAAGCATGTAAGATCAGTTTTCGTATAATTTCCATACCATACATCTATACTTGATTTGTGTCATCACGTGTATTGATTTGATAATTATTAATGTGTTCAGTAACCTACTAAAGTGCAATGAATGCTGCTTTTGTTTCATGTTGATATATAAGATGGTTCAGATTATCTTAAGGAGTAATTTCTTAATAGACAACAATAAAGTACGCACTCAAGTTTTCATAATATAATTATCTCAGAAAAAAACCATGTAGCCTAAGTGGGAGATTATTAGGTTATACGCGTATAACCTAATTATGGGCCACATATTTTTATAACAATTATATATATTAGGGTTGTTTAATTAAGTGGGGCCAATTAAGTATATAAACACATAACTTTCAGGATTTTGATTCCCAAGCTAAATAAAATGTACGCTCTTCTCTTCTGCCTCCATCAATAGAGAGAGGACTCATTGAGCATACATAAAGTATTCTGGATGTGGAAGACCTTCTACCCTCAGGCTTTAATTAATTAATCACTTCAATTTACATGATCTCATCCTTTGCTGTTAAACACAATAGATCTAAATTAGTCACGGGTGTTCTCTCAACAACTCTTTTCTTAACAATTTGGCATGATAGATTCTAGGATTATATTTGACTTAACAATCCATTATATATATCTAACATTTTACCCTATTTTGTTTATATATATTAAACTGATGGCAAAGATGGAGCTGGGGAGAGGAGGATCCCTTTATGGGTCGGTCTCCATGGAGAATTTGAAGATGAGATGAGAAAGATGAGAGAGTTTTCATCTCCGAATTCTTGGCGCGTGTGCCATTGCATCGCCACTGCAACAAAAAATGCATTTCAAGGCACTTTATAAGTGCCTTGAAAGGCTTTTCACGGTGCCCACAAAAGCGCCTTGGTTCTAGGTACCGTGATAGGCCTTGGCTACGAAGGTGCTTATAAGGCACCGTGGAAGATCTATCAAGGCGCCTAATAGGCGCCTTCGTAGATAATTTTCAGGGGGTATTTGTAACGTATTTGTCTATACTACCCCCTAGAATTTTATAAATGTAATCCAAATTCATTACATATACCAAATATTTGAAATAAAATGGAGTATAAATATATATTTACATAGTAATATTAAATTAACATAATAATCCATATAATCTATATATACATTAGTTTTCTAAGCCAAACTAACATGATCATCAAAGACTACATATAGTTTAAATAAACAAAGATTAAGAACCTCAAATGAGAAATTGTATTAGTTCTTCGACCCACTCTTCAAGAAGTCCGTTGATATCATCTTTTATATAGAAATTTTATCCATTAAACTACAAATTCAAACACCTTATTTGTTAGAAAGTTATCAATCAAACTATAAA